>PVKE010015206.1:0-25762 GCA_004027555.1 Craseonycteris thonglongyai
AGAGAGAACTGAACTGGGGGAACTCCCCAGTTCAGCACATGGGTCCGCAAGGGCCGGGATTAGATCCTTGATCCCTGGCGCTGCAAAGTGAGTGCTTAGCCCACTAAGCCATCCCAGCTTCCCCATCTTTCCACTTATTAAAACAAGTTTGCTGTAAAGCAGTGTGCCATGTTATGCTGGCAGTAGCCTCCCCTATCTCATGTGCACTCACTTCTGGGTTGCATCATTTTCCCTTGTGTTTCATTTAATCTCATGTTATTTTATAAATTTAGTATCACCTGGGTGTACAGTGTTCATGGAGTCTATAGTAGTAGACAGTAATGTCCTGGCCCTCACCACTCACTCACTGACTCACCCACAGCAACCTCCAGTCCTGTAAGCTCCATTCAGGGGAAGTACTCTACACAGCTGTACCGTCTTTTATACAATATTTATACAGCTCCCTTCCTGGGTTTAGATGTGCTTAGTTATACAAATACTACTGTTACAGCTGTCTGCAGTAATCAGTACCGTGACATTATACAGGTTTACAGCCTAGGAGCAGTAGGCCGTCCCAGATAGCCTGGGTGTGTAGTGGGTTATAGCATCTTGGTTTGTGTGAACACGTGCTATGATATTCCCACAACAATGAAATCACCCAACAACACATTTCTCAGAACGGATTCCCATCATTAAGTGGTGCATAACTGTAAAGCTACAATGTGTAATAAAATAGTTAAAAGCCATATATTTCAGCTCTGCATTAGTTCATAGTTTGGCAAGTTAGAAGTTCAACACAGGTCTCTCTGAGCTAAAATCAAGGTGTAAGCAAGGCTTTGGTTTGTGGCCTCTTCCTCCATCTTCAAAGACAGCAAAGTTACACCTCTCTGACCCTTCTTCCACCACCACATATATCCTAATCACCTCAGGAAAACGTTCTCTGATTTTGAATTATTTTTTATTTTATTGTTTGAGAGAAGGTGAGAGAGAGAGAGAGAGAGAGGGAGAGAGAGAGAGAGAGAGAGAGAAAGGAGGAGGGCCCAGAGCAGTCTCCACAGTTGTACAGCATTAGTTGTAACACTGTTTCATTCAACACAGGTTGGATGTGGGGCCGCAGGGGGTGGAAACAGAACTGGGGCCTCCTGCATGGGTAGCAAGAACTTTCACTGCCATCCCAGTGGTTACCAACTGCTCTACAATTCAGTATATCGGATTACGCGGGCTAGGGCCCCATACCTTGCGATTGCAAGGTGAGCAGTCAACCACTGAGCATATCAGCATCCCCAGATTCTTTGATTTTAAAGACCCATGTAATTAATTTGGACCTTTCCAAATGATTCCAGGAAATCTCCTCAGTTTAAGATCTTTAATTTAACCACACCTGCAAAGTCCCTGTTGCAATGGAAGGTAATATAGTTACTGATTTCCATTAATCTGCCTCTCACAAGACTCTAGGGGATGCTGAAATGGCTTAGTGAGTTGAGTACTCATGTTGCAGCCCGGGGGGCTGAGGATCGAATCCAGGCCCGTGTGGACCCATATGCTGAACTGGGGTGTGCCCCCAGTTCAGTTCTCACCAGAGTGAACTCGATGCGGGAGGCCCCTGACCCGGTTCCTGCCCTGCACAACCACGTGCCCACCTGTGGAGTAAAACTATGTAGAAAACCAATGACGTGCAACTATGGAGATTGTTCTGGGCCCTCCCCTTTCTATCTCTTTCTCTTTCTCTGTCTCTCTGTCTTTCTTTCAAAAACAATATTTAAAAAATCTAAAAAAAAGACTCTAAGTAGAAAAGACATTTGAACCAAAAGTTAATTTGTTCCCCACACCACCCCACCTTGCTGTATCATTCTTTTTTTAGAACTGAATTTTACCCTAGGAAATAGGACTGAAGTTTTCAATTCCTAAAGCCTTAACACATTAAGCACCATGTCAGTCATTGGTGACTGATACTGAACTTTCTGTTCGGACCGCGTCAGTCACCAGTGACTGACAGTATATTTTTGTGCAGGCCGCAGTATTGTATGTTAACTGATGATATAAAATTAAAAATTTACATTCTATTAATAAATTTTAAATAATTTCAAGATGATATCACAAATACAAAAATTAAGAAAAATTTTAAAAATAGTAAAAAAATTTAATGAGTTTTATTGAAACAGTAAACATAAAGATGGTTGTCCTTTGCAGGTTTCACAGAATGTTACAACCTGTTTAGTCAACTTTCTGGCAATTTCTCTTCCAAATCTTGGATCATGCCACTCTTCAATATTCTAATCCTCTTTGTCTAATGATGAAAAACTAACGACTCTACGCCTTTTTTTAGGAAAAATAATTTCACTAGAATCACTTTCATACTCCTCTTCTACTGACATTTTCACGTTCACAGGTAAAGAAAAATCGTTTTTTGCACTGGAACAAGAATCGCAGACAACTGACTAGATATAAAGCATTTCTAAAATAATACATTGTACAAATTGCGGTAAATAATAAATATTCACACAGTAAATATATTCTCTATATAAACATTCAGCCTTATCGCAACCTAAACGGATCTCCGGTCGCCAGCATTTCGGTGAAATCTGATATAACGGACCAAGCAGTAAGCAAGAAAAAATAGCCTGGGTGCTAACATGTTAAACATGGAACAATTCCACAAATTTCACTAGTCCACAGTGAATCTTGGATGAAAGTTTTCCAAAATTTTCAGAAATGATTTCTATTTCACTGGTAAACAAGAAGTCTATCCAGTTTTATTGTTGTACATTTATATAAGATCAAAATAATGGGTTTTACGTACCAATAATTGTTCTTTTTAAATGATAAAATGTTCGTTGAAAGCATAAACTGTTGCATCCCAGGATGTGTGGAAGGATGTGTTGGTAAATGTATCTCTTAAGCCTTCTGTCACTTGTGGCATGTTTGTATGCATCGAGGGCAGCAGGCAGCCTTGGCTGGTGTGTTCCCAGGACTCTAGTCTATTTCTGGCTTATATCTTCCACCTACACCTGGCAAATCCTTACGCTGCAGCCAGTGTGTAAGAGTCAAGCACTTGCTGGTACTTTCCAAACTGCACCATGATCTCGGCTGATTACAGTGAAGAGTATTTTTTTCTACCCTGGAACCTGTGGGTCTGTTCATGTTGTTTTACCAACTGAGTTAGAGGCCAGGCCACCGTTACAAGTGGGTTGAGCAACATCAGTCAAAGTCCAGAAATGGCTTATGGGTCGTTTTCTGTCTTAAGGAGGTGGTTCTTATTTGCAAGAACATAACTTTGGGGGCCCTGACCCTTGTTCTGTCTTCAAGCAAATGACTCAGTCAGGAAACACACACTGTCCCTAGGCCTGCTGCCTGAAACACGCCAGTCCTGGTCACCTCAAGACCAAGCAAAGGTAAAGGCACTGACTCTAGACCAGACCTAAGCTAGGAGTTGTACAGGCACTATGTCATCAGTTTTTGACATAGTTTCATTCCACACAGTTGGGGAGTGGTTGCGGGAGGGAGGGGCATGCAGGGCAGGACCTGGGTCGGGGTCCTCCTGCATGGGAGGTAAGTCCCTGCAAGCTGGGGGTCAAACCAGGGGCCTCCCACATGGGAAGCTGGCCTGGGCAAGAACCAAACTGGGTCCACACCCCAGTTCAACGTATGGGTCCACATGGGCCAGGGCTAGGATTCAATTCTCGGACCCTGGGGCTGCAAGGTGAGCGTTCAACCCACTGAGCCATCCTGGCTTCCCAGGATATTGTTTTATCAAGACAGCTGATCGGTTGTGCTGGCTAATACCAGCGACGCTTGCCCAGAGAAGTCATGCACAAAACATCAGTAAGGAAAGGGGGCACACTCATCTCTAGATTGCATTTTAAATTAGCATTTTCTACAGACTATGTTATTATTGTTATTGTTTCTAATTAAACAATAATAATAATACTCAAAACAGAAACTTTGGAAAACCCAAAAGAGTATTTAAAAAATCAGTCATGTCATACGAGTATGTCAATTATATCTCAATAAAGCTGGAAAAATGTCATGAGCCAACCATCCAAGGTAGCAACTGATAACATATTTAAAAGTGAATTCTTTCAGTATTATTCCCCAGGCATGTGGAAAATGCATGCATTGTTAACCAAAAATTAGTGCATACTGATCTTACAACAGCGTTTTCTGTGCTGGTTAACATGAACCTAAATAGAAATTTAATGGTTGTATTCTTTCATATGAACATATCATAGCTTTCTCAACCAACTTTAGTATTGGGTACCTAAACTGTCTCCAATAATGCTTTAATGACCTCCCATATGCACTTGTTTGTAGAAATTTTTTCATTCCTCTCTGAATAAAGTTCCAGAAATTGAAATGCTAGATGAAGAAATATACCGTAAAATTTTCAAGCTTTGGGTAACATAGTAACAAATTACCCTTAAATATATATAAATGTATATTATATATAATATATGTAAGTATATATATTAACATATTATATAATATATGTAATTATATATTAAAATATAATTACATATAATTAAATATTAATATATAATGTATGAGCATATATTAATATAGTTAATTACATATAATTAAATATATTAACATAATATACATAAGTAGGTATTAATATAATTATATATAATTAATTATATTAATATGATATATGTAAATATATTAATATATAATTATTACATATAATATATATAATTATATGTAATTCTATATACTTATTTATATGTGTATATACATGTCATCACCCCCACATTCACAAGGGAAACTTACCTTCCAAGAAGTTCCCTTGGTTACCTTAGAATTGAGGCAGTGTTTTTCTAGAGTATCAGCAATCCAGCATTGGAAAGGATTGTTGAGGAAGGCCATCCACTCTTTGACCTCAGCTCTCATGTGCTAGTCTCATCTCGGGAGCTTCTAAACTGCCATGCCAGGCTCTGTTCTTAGAGATTCTGATTTTATGAGTCTTGGGCGAAACCTCAGCATGATATCGTCTTAAGGCTTCTCAAGTGGTTCTGATGTAAGATGAGGTTGAATTTTGCAGAATTTTGGTTGGGCTCAAAAGTGCGTCAGCTCAGGCATTAACCTAAACAAATTCTTGAGTTTTTCCCCTAATTCTTTGACTTTATGAGAAATATTTCTGAAAAAATGGACAAACACATTATAAGCCTCTGAGAGAAAATCATGAATACACCCAGGAAAGGTTCTTTTGGTTGGTGTTCTGGTGACCAAAAAATGGTGGCCTTGATTACACCCCCAAGGTTGCAGTTGGAGGAAAGAAGCTATTATAAAACCACAGTGAATGGCTTTGCAGTTGGAAAGTGGCCAAAGGTAGAAAGAGCCACTGTGGGATTGAGTTTTACAGGACAGGGCAGTGAGAAGTTGGGGGGAAGGGGCTGACTTTGGGGTCACATAGACCTAGAATTGAATTTTAGTCCATCATGTGTTAGTGCATCACCCTGAATGAATAATTTATTTTTCTGGGTCTCACTTTTTCCATTTGCAAAACGGGCTGTATTACAACTTCCTCACAAGGCAGTGGTGAGGTTTCTACTGAGATAACATATGTGCAATGCCTACATACTGATCAAAATTAACGGCCTCTCTTTGCTCACACCAAGAGAGCTTCATGCATGACCTCCTACGTATGCACTTACTCCTTGATTTATTCTCAATTCAAAGGCAACCACATCTCCTAACTATTCTCCAAATTAAGACAACTGGGTTCTAAGACCAGCTTTGCTACTCCCTCAAGGCATAACTGTGTAAGTCACTGCTCTACAAAGCCCCAAGTTCCTTGTTTAAACATCTCAAGGCCCCTCCCAACTTCATAATCTCTGCAGGAGACTTTTTTCTCTCACTTGGAGTTTTTGATATTTAAATTAAGTGTACCATAAGAGAACATTCCATGGAAAATGTTTTTTAAAAGAAATTGTAATTTATGGAGTGCCTGTGATATGCATATATTATAGCAACTAAAGGTCAAGAGACATTGGGAGTTAGCTATTCTTATCCTCATTAATAGGTGAGGGAATGAATTCAAGTAAAAATATTTTATCTAAAATTACACAGTTGGCACAACTGAGATTTGAACCCAACTTGATTTTAAATCCTTTGTTTCTGACATACCTAATCTAAAGTGATGCTAGTTATTAAAACAGGATTGATTATTCAAAGACAAACTATTCATTCTGGCTTTTTTATTTTCCCCTTCTTTCCTGTTCTCCTACTTCTTGTTTTGACTCATTAACTCTTCCACCAGAGTTTTTGCAGGAATGGGAAAAACCCTAAACTCTCAGTGATTTTCTAGAGTCCTCAGAGTGAACCACATCTACACTCCCTATTAAACTTGGAGTAAATGCATCCCCAACTCACCTCTGTTTAGTTGGATCCACAAAATGTCCAGTCACCCACAGCTCACCCAGGAGGAGAGAGAGCATGAATGGAAGGAGGGGACAGTGTTAATGGATTACAGCTAAGATACTGCACTTTTCCAGCTTCACAATGTACATAAACAGCATTGCTAAAGCCCCTCCCAGGGCCTTGAAGAGGCTTCATTCCTAAACTGCAGGTAAATCCACCTCTAGTCCTGTTTGCTCAATGGGATTTTAAAGTGAGCATTGTTTCGTTACACATGGCTACAGATGCGTTTGAAGTTTACATGAAAGTAATGATGGCTATTCAATATGACCTAAATGTCTCATTACCTCTGTAATACATGACAGATATCCCTTCTTATCTTAAAATTGAGAATTATTTGATTCTAATTATCCTCATCCATCAAGTAACCAAAGGATATTTGAGCTAGAAAGAAGCAGAGCTCCCTGAAATCCACAAACCTGGATTTTCAGGGATGAGAACACTGAGGCCTAGAGAGAATGGAACCAGGCCAACTTCACAGAGACAGACTCTTGTCTGTAGAGGAGCAATGCCTATCTCCTCAGCCAGCCCCTACTGAGGGCTAACTCTGCCCAGGAAACACAGATGCATGCCAGCCATTACCAGTGAAGTTTACTGTAGTGGGGAGGTTGATACAAGGGCTGTCCGGAAAAAATCCAGCCATAAATGCCTCTATTTTTTATATTTCATGGCTTGATACTTTCTGGATAGCCCTCGCATATATTTAACAAAGCATGGTATTTGATAAATGTGAAATCATTGGCAGAAGCAAGAAGTGTGATCTCAACCCATTTAAGACCCTTAACATTTAATATAAAAAGTTTAATAACTTCACCTAAAAAACGTGAGGCTCTCAGCACTTGGCAAGCCCGCCTCTCCTGAACCAGTTCAGTTATGCTAAAATGTTCCTTGGGAGTTGAAGAAACTTCAAAAGCCCTCCTTTTTCATCTAAACTTTATTGGTTTTGGCCAGAAGCACCACAAAACTTTACTATGGCAAGTACAGCGTGTTCTATAAAATACAAGTATGTGCCCGTGTGTGTGCATGTGTACGTTTAAGTAGGACAGAATACAATGTTTCTAAGATTAGAAACACAAAATAGTTGAGTTAATCTTAGGAGGAAATTGATCAACCCAATACACTACTTTTCAAATTAACTTCACCCTCTAAAATAATTTTGAGAACAAGTATTTGAAATTTTTTTCATAAATATGGAAACTCTACTCATAGATGATGGGTTATGTCAATATTCAAGGGCAAATGACTTGCTGTTTCTGGTCCTGGTCTTGAGAAGCAATAGGTGACTATGAGGATGCCAAGGAGATGTGGGGTAGGGACCCTTCTTCCAGACTCAAGGTTAACAAACGTTTCTTCTTCTCTTGAAAGCCATGAGATCTTTCTCCAAATGAAACAGAACGATGAGCTCAACAGATAAACACAAAAGAGGGAAGCCGTTCTAGCTAAGGCAAAGGTGAATTTCCTATCCTTCCACCTTCCCCTTACGCACACAGGGACACAAAGACATGTTCCCACATGGTCTGGTCCCTACGGCCCCTCTACAACCTAAGAAACCCTTGAAGCACAAGTTTTTAAAACCTAGTTAATGAGCACTGCAAATAAATGCAAATTACAGAGCTGAAGGAGACCAGTAGTCTCAACCTGCAATCAAAAATATGGTCAAGATGAGGAAGAAAATTTTTGTAAAAGTTTAGTTAAAACAAAGAAAGATCAAGAACCTCAGAGCTATCTAATTGTTACCAATCAATGTCACCCCAATAAATTTAACAATAAAATTTAAAAAAAAAAAAAAAAAAAAAGAACCTCAGAGCAGCTCTGTCTGATAGAGCTTTTATAAATGTTATCATAATAGGAAATTTCAGAAATGCCCAATACATTAGCCACTAGCCATGTTTGGCCTTTCAGCACTTAAAATGTGGCTAAGGGGAAGCCAGGATGGCTCAGTGGGTTAAGCACTCACTTTGCAGCCCCAGGGACCGAGAATCAAATCCCGGCCCCAGCCCATTCAGACCCATATGCTGAATTGGGAGCTCCCCCAGTTCAGTTCTCACCAGGGTGAGACACCGGCCCAGTTCCTGCCCTGTGCAGCCCCGCCCACCTGTGGAATGAAACTATGTGGAAAAACCAATGATGTGCAACTACGGAGACTGTTCGGGGCCCTCCCCCTTCTCTCTATCTCTGTCTCTGTATCTCTCTCTCTCTCTGTCAAAAATAATAAAAATAAATCTTTAAAAAAATGTTGCTAAGGGAACTGGGAACTTAATTTTTAATAATATGTATGTTCAATTGATTTCAATGTAAATAGCCACATGTGGCTAATGGCTGCTATATTGGACAGTGCAGTCCTCCAAATGTCTATTCTGTTGGTAAAAATACAAGTGAAGACTCTATAAGGAAATATACACCTACCCTTCTTGTGGAAACATCGAAGGAAGCTGATCATTTCCCTCTTCCTAGTCTCCTCTCTACTCCACCAAAAGAAAGGTTCAAACAAGAATCTTTTTGTATTAGATGCCTATAGCTGCTGTAACAAATTACTACAGATGTAGTGGCTTCAAACAACACAAATTAGTTCTGGAGTTCAGAAATCCAAAATGAGTATGCCCGGGCTAAACTCACAGTGTTGGAGGGGTTCTGTTCCTCGTGGAGATTCTAGAAGAAACTCTGTTTCTCTGGCTTTTCCGTGTTCTAGATGTTGCCCATATTCCCTGGCTCCTGGCTCCTTTCTCTCTCTTCCAAGTCAGCAGTGTAGTATCTTTGAGTCTCTCTTGTTCTGCTTTCATCGACATGCTTCCTTCTCTGATTCTCTCTGATTCTCACCCTCCCTACAAGGATTCTTGTGATTGTATTGGGCACATCTGGATAACACACGATAATCTCCCACCTCGAGAGCCTTAATTTAATTACAGCTACCAAGTGTCTTTTGCCATGTTATATTTCATATTGGTAGCCTTCTAGAATGTGGGCATCTTTGGGGACCATTATTTTTCCTACTACACCTTTAATGTGGACTAACCTGAATTAAGGCCTGTACCTTTGGTTAAATTCATTAAAACTCAGTTTCTGTAGACCTGATTGGTAAGACTTTGCTTCAGTTACCCACAAGTGTGTTGAGGTTATCCCTGTGTTCTTCAGTCTAACCTGGTGGTTCTCCAACTTTAGCCAGCATCAAATCACCCAGAGGGCTTGTGAGGATAGATTTCTGGACTTGAACCCCAGAGATTCTGATTCAGTAGGTCTGGGTGGCCCAAGAATTTGCATTGCTGCCAAAATATTTTTAACAAACATTCACAAATTCTTTGACACTCTTCCCGTCAAATGATAGGGCCTCATTTTCCTTCCTTTGAGCATGGGCTAGATTTAGTGACTGTATTCTGACTCTATTTGATGGGCGGGATGGCATGTAATTTCAAAACAGGGTTCTGACAGGCACGCCAGTTGCTGTGCTTTCTCTCTCCTCTGATGCACACTGAGGACGGCAGAGCCCCACGTCCTAAGGGCACTCCAGCAGCCTAGGGAGGAAATGAGGCCTGGTGCCAGTACCCAGCACAAACTGGACAGCTCTCTGAGGGAGCCACCCTGGAAGTGGATGCTCCAGGCCCAGTCGAGCCTTCAAATGACAATAGCTCTGGTGACACCTTGACTGCAATTGCATGAGAGACCCTAAGCCAAGGCCTCCCTCCTAAGTCACTCCTAAGTCCCTGACCCACAGAAACTGCAAGAAATAATAGATGTTTATTGGTGATTCAAACTACTAAGTTTTGGTATAAGCTGTTACACAGCAACAGATAATTAATACATCAAGTGATGCTGACACCACTGGTCCAAGGACCACACTTTGAGAACCATGGTCCAGCCTACACAATGTGGTAGGCACAGGCACTTTTGTTTGCATTGGTACTCTCAGAAGCAACAGAGGAGGGTAATGTTCTCAGGATTATGGCAAACTCATTCTTTCTTTTCTGCATACATAATTCAATTAGCACCAGTTGCTCTTTTCTGGAAGTTCTTTTACTACAAAGAATAACAATATGTCAACCGAGGGCTGGACTCCAGAAACCCATTTCTGTCTACTCAGTCATAAGAAAACGTGCTGTGCATGGGTGAAGAACCAGACAGGTTTAAGGAGAAGAGGAAATGATGAAAAGATTAGACCATTGCTCTCTGTCATATTATTTTCCGTCTGGATGTGAACAAGATGAAGAAAGAAAATAAATCTCTAGACAAGAGAGAAATAGATAGCCCTAGGAGCCAGGGGAGCAAAGTGGTGTCCAACTGCTAAATAATGAGAAACTGAAGCTCCCTTCATTGTGTCAGACACCAATTAATGAGCCAACTGGAGAGGAAATGGGGAGTTTCCATTATCTGGGACATCAGTAAAAACTGAGTGGACACACTTCCTGTCTGGTCCTCCCCAAAGATTGGCAAACTCTTCAGCAAAGATGTTTTTCCAAGGGTTGCATTTGTTGTTTACTTTCTCAGTTGGCAGATGTGGGACAAGAACAGAAAGACGGCTCCAAGCAGGAGAGAAGGGAAGTGGATAGAGAGCGTCACAGAGACAGGCAGCCGCACAAGCGCATGCCGATGGGCAAGATGGCTGCCTCCAGTGCGGGCTGTGCCCGGACAAGTTCACCAACCACGTTCCTGCCAGTGACTCCTATTTTATGGGAAGAGGTTTCTCTGGCTTTCCCATTTTATGGGAATTTAAAATATGCCATATGATTCCATTATAATGAAATTCTTGGAAAGGCACAAATAATCTAGAATGACAGAAAGCAGGAAGTGGTTGCCTCAGACCAATATTAGTGGTGACAGTGGTGGTAGGGGTTTGATTGTCAAGGGACATGTGGGAATCTGGCAGGGGGTGCGGGGGGAATGTTCTACATTTTTATTATGGTATTGGCTATATGGGTGTATACATTTTTTTTTTAATTTATTGAACTGTATACTCAGAATGGGTACGTTTGATTGCATATAAATATGAGGGCTGTCTGGAAAGTATCTAGCCATGTAATATGAAAAATAGAGGCATTTATGGCTGGATTTTTTTTCCAGACAGCCCTCATATATCTTAATAATACTGATCTTTTTAAAAACTGTGACATTGGATTTCTCTGATGAGGCTGCCAGTGATTAGTTTGGCAAGAACAAGAAATATCTGGTAGAAGAAAGATTCAACTGGATTAGAAAATATCTTCAAAAATGGACAGTCTCTTGAAGGGGGTTTTATGCAAAAAATTCAAGGATAAATTGGAGGAGAGAACATATATTAGTTTCCCAGGGCTGTCCTAGAAAAAATTCTACAAACTAGATGGCTTAAAACAACAGAAATGTATTGTCACAGTTCTGGAGGACAGAAGTCTGAAATCAAGATATAAGTAAGGTTGCTTCTTTCTGGAGGCTTCAAGGGAAACCATGCTCCACACTTCTCCCAGTGCCTGGTGATCGCTGGCAGTTCTTCATGTGCTTTGGCTCGTGACTGCAAACGTCATTCACCACCTCCATCATCACATTGCCTCTTGCTGCTTTTTCCATGGTCTGTCTGTGCCTTCTCTGCTTAGAAGGACATGTGTCCTTTGATTTAGGGCCCACCTAGATTATCCAGGGTTTTATTTCAAGATCCTTAACTTAATTGCATATGCAAAAGCATTTTTTTCCATATCAGATCATATTCAAAATTCCAAGTGCACGTATATTTTGTAGAGCCACCATTCAACCCACTACAGAGTAAAGTTTAATGTTTTTCTAACTCTGAGATTCTAGAATCTTACATTTTTCATACTAAAGAGTATATGGCTTATACTTGATACTTTCCTAAAAGACATTTTTGAAAGGTAGTGCACATCCTACTTACTACCTGGTTGGAAGATGGGGAGTGGAAAAACAGAAAAAGAAAAAGGGCCAGAAACAGAGGAAAAACAATGTTAGAGTTTGTCTCAAGCTAACCTGATGTTCAATCTGTTTGCAAACATTTAATCATGTGTCATAATATTACTGTGGCCTGAGTCTTTCTTTCCACATACACTGACAGGGAGAGAAACCTGGCCAAGGTCAAACATTCTACGGGTTTTATAGGTTCTACAGGTTTCCAGATGCTTCCTTAAATGGTCCTGCTCTGCCCTGCCTTGCCCCAAATCTGTTCTGAAACTGGTCTGAGTTGTTTTTTTCTGTTGCCTTGAAAACATCTCAAGTATAGCTCTCAGCCTGATAGCAGCAGAAGCTCTGGTTCCCACTGAGCCTTTTGCTGAATTATAAAATCTCAAAGCATTTGGAGAAGGAAGTGATCTTATTCTAAGAGTCCCCTTTACTAACGAGGAGACTAAGGTCAGCACATTGACAGTTTTAACTCTTCTTGAAAGGTGGATGGGACAGAGCTTTCGATTGGAAGTAATAATTAGAAACTCTATCTCAAAATAGCTTAGGAAAATAAAAGAAATGTATTAGGTCTCATAAATATCAGCCCCCCAGTCTGAGTGTGCTATGATGTCAATAAACACTCCTTCCAGTCCATCACCACACAAGAAAAGCTGAGTTCTCCTGGTTTTAAACATGACGTTGTACAGGGCTTGTGTGGCTGGACGAGGGAACTAGCACCCTGCTTCCACCCTTCTTTTGGGCCCACCCGACCCTCACAGCACCCTCAGCAGGGAGTGTTTTTGCTCCATTCTGCTGATGAGGACGCTGAGACTTCAGGTCGCAGCGCCCAACTGAGGCAATGCTGCACCTGGGTCACAGCGGTCAGGCTGCAGAGAAGGGTGAGTCATCCCACCCCAAATGGGCATCCTGCCAAGTCCCCAAAGCCAAAGTGTCCTGAGTGAGAGCTGCCTTGAAGGTGAAGGCAGCCCCCTGGCCACTGGCCCAGGGGAGGCCGGCATTGGTGGCCTCTGACCTGTGGGCCATGCCCTTCCCCCGACAGCAGCACCTGCTCCTGCGTTCACCAGGCAGAGGAAGCAAACATCTGACAGCACCACGTCCTACAGCGGGTCTCCCCAAACACAGCGCCCATGGCAACCAGAGGGCCACCAACGGGAACACAGCTGCTGAAGGCAGGCAGGGAAGTGGCAGCAGTGGGGCCGCCCACCTCACTGAGCACACACTCTGCTCCAGGCGCCATCGGGGGCCAGGGACCTGAATAGAAAGAGCACTTAGCCAGCGGAGCAGCGAAGGCACCCAGTCCGAGTTACAAGCTCTGTGCTGATTTCTCCCCCAGACACTCGATGAACACCCCCCTTCAGGACAACTGGAATACGGAACAAATGACGAATGAATGGCAGTGGAATACAAGCGGGGGACCCTCAAACGTTGGAATTTATTTATAAAAATGTGTATACTCGAATTTATTCTGACATGTTTAAACTTTCAGTCACCTTCAAAGTCCTCTTCGTTTAACGCAATACACCCATGGAGACGCCTTTTCCACTGTGCCAGATGGTTTTTGAACTTGTCGTCAATTCTGATGCTTTTTAGCGCTTTTGTCATTTTTTGTTTCACCTCTTCCACATCAGCAAAATGTCTCCCTTTGAGGATTTTTTTTTTTTTTTTTAATCTGGGGAAACAGAAAAGTTGCTTAGGGTGAGATCCAGTGAATAGAGAGGGTGGACCACAGGGGTCAGGCCATGTTTTTGGTCAGAAACTGCTGAGCACTCAGCGTGGTGTGGGCGGGTGCGCTGTCGTGGTGGAAGAACCAGTCGTCTGTTTGCCACAACACAGGACGTTTCTTCCACACATCATGATGCAACCTTCTCAAACCTACCACATAAAATCCTTGGTTGGCTGTTTGACCCAGAGGAACAAATTCCAAGTGCACAATCCCTCTCACATCAAAGAAAGAGAATTTGGGATTTATTTATTTATTTATTTATTGGCTCCCCCTCTTATAAGCCTCTCAAAGGCGGGTAATTTTGTCCATTTGGCTCACTTGTGTCACCCACACTTCTCAAATAGGGCAGGGTACATGATAGACTTGACATAGTTGAGGAAAGAACCATAAACCCACCCCAAGAAGCGGAGCTGGCCAAGCAACCTACTCCCACATGTTGGTCTTGCGATTTGAAATTCAGACTTTTTCTTCCTAAGGTCTAACAGCAAAGCTCCTTAATGATGTAATTTTACATGTGTGCCATTGGCCAATGTGCCTCGTCCCCAGCCTAGTCCCTCTTTCACTCTGGAGAGGGCAAGGAGAGGAAGGTAACCTACGTGCTGGTCCCAGACAGCAGCCAGTCTCCCAGGCTCAACCGTACCCACCCCCCCCTTAACTTCATCTATCAACAATGCAAACCCTCCTTCCATGGGACTCCAGTTTGGGGCCCTACTGACTATAGTACTGTGCGATTTTCCATATCACCAGGGTCACTAACGTTACATTTCCTCATAAACTATAAGAAAGGTAAATATTCCGTCCACACATCATGAAGGCTGGTGGTGTTCAGGTGCTTTCGGTGGCTTTGCCCACTGCCCCAGGGCCGGCTCTGGCCTCACCTGCTTAGGTGTGGCCTAGTGACTATGAGCCTGGAATTGCTTTGAAATAATAAAAGCCCCTGAGTAGTACAGAAGGTTTTATCACACTGGCGTGTCTCTGGACCCACACAGTTTGTCAAGTGAGTTTGTTTTGCTCTCCAGATAAATGAGGAGCCAAAGGGTGTTTTTCTGACTGTAAATTCCTGGCATTTTATTTTCCCCCCAGGCTCTTAAGTAAGCAAAGTGAACACTGCCAGTCGTCCCTGGCACTGCTCAGGGCTGTTTAATGAATAATAAGATCATGAACAGAGGGGTCTCCCAGTCACTGACACAGGGCTTTTCAGGCCTTTGAGGCAATGGAATCCTTCTTTCAAATACAAGCTTACCCTGAAGTCTATGACAGTGTATTGTATTCTACCTTGTGGTATACCTTGTATTATATATTATACTTTACATTATACTATACTATATATATTTTTTTTTATAGACAATTTTCTTTCTTTTTTTTTAATATATATTTTATTTATTTATTTATTTTGACAGAGCAGAGAGAGAGAGAGAGATACAGAGACAGAGAGAGAACTGAACTAGGGGAGCTCCCAGTTCAGCATATGGTTCCGCACTGGCCGGGACCGGGATTCGATCCTCAGTCCCTGGCGCTGCAAAGTGAGCGCCTAACCCACTGAGCCATCCCGGCTTCCCCAATATACTATACTATATTATGCTATGCTATATTATATTATTGCATGTATTATACTATAGTACACTATATTATTACTATATATTATATTATAAGCCTGCAGTGTGTGGAGGAAGCCGGCTGGGGCCCCACCCCTAAGCCCTCTTTGACATTCCTTCTGACCAACCAGCACAGCTCTGCAAACACTAGTCTAATCTAACCTCTCACAGCAATGATCGTAAACAAAGGGACTGAGAGCGGAAGGGACTCATCCAAGGTCACAGAGGGAGTTAATGACTAAGCTGCGGCTGGCATCCACGGTTCCAACTCTGCAGCCCGGTGCCAGCCCAGACCCGCTTTCCGACACTGGGCACTGAGACTCACCTGCCTGGGACAAGTGTGTGGAGAAAATGCCCCCTGCCGGGTCCCCAAGGCCTTGGGCAGGTTGTTGGCATGTAGATACATGGTAATGATCGCACTGGGACAACTTACTGAGTGTGTAGTTTGTGATAAAGCCCACTTTAGTATAAAATCTGAACTCTGAGACTGAGTGCCCCTGACTGTATCCTAGTTCAGCCATCAGACACATTGGCCTTGATTTCCCATTTCTCAACGAACCTTTAGTTCTCAAATTGTTCACTTTAATGGCAAAACAAACCGACAACAACGACAACAACAATACAGACCCCGATCTTGTATCCCAGTCTCTTATTCATGGGGCGCCGTCAGAGGCTGCCCCTCGGAGCTGACACCCTGAGCAGCCTGCGTTCACCAGGTGCAGCCACGCCCCACGCCCCAGTGACCTCAGAAAAGCAGCATGTGACTCCGTGATCCGGAAAGCTCCCTCCACTCCAGCAGGCTAAGAGTCCCACATAAATGGGAAGCAGGCACTTCTCCCCTCTCCGGGTGGGGGGGTTCTCCCCATGTCGTCTCCCAGGAGGCAAGGAAAGCAAACGTGGGCTCCTGCAGAAGAAAGGCTGACTGACACAGAGAAAGCTACCCGAGTGCCTCCAACCCCCGAAAATCCCTGTCACAACCGTCCTGGATTTTCTTCACGGTCTCAGCTACCTTTCCTCTTAGCTTCATGCCACTTTAGAAAGCTATCCATATATAACGGGAGCCCCGCATCTTTTTCTTGTCCGTCGGCCCCGTCTGCCTTCCTCAGCTGGTGCCAGTGACTGCAATGGCAGGCTCCTGTCCCTGCCCCACTCCCCCACACCCTCCCTTTCTCTGATCGTCTCCTCCCTCTCTGTCCTGCACCCCTCCCCCACGCGCTGAAGAAGGTCACATGGAGAGTCTTTGGCCGGAACAAGACGTGGTGCTCAGAAATCCTAAACACTGTGGCCTGTGCCAGGGAGAACAGGGAGTCCTCTCGCAGGCCAGACTCGAAACAGGCACGACGGGAGAAGCCTTATTAGGGCATCCAGTCCAAGAGCAGGGCGAGCCTCCTTCGGCTGCTCACCAGCCCACAAGAACGAAACTCCTGACCACTAAGTCCCTGTCCCCTCACCCCGTTTTGGGAGCCTGCCTTCCTCCGAAGACCCACCAGTCTTTGTCTGGCCATGTCCTGTTCCCCTCTGCGCCAGGAAAGGAGCTTCCTGAGGACCCTGTTGTTCACGGCAGCCCTGTCCCCTCTCGGCTTGCCTTTTCAGCACCCCTAGCACCTGCTCACATTCCACATCATGTCGTTATTGGTATTTGTCACCTGTCTCCCTGCACTAAAATGCAAACTCCTCAAGGAAGGGGTTGGCTTCCTTTAGGTCATACATACAAGGGCGGTCCGGAAAGTATCCAGCCATGTAACCGTTCTCATTGTAGTGACAATAGCTGGATCCTTCCCCACCACCACCACCACCAGACAGCTCTCATTGATCTCAAGTACAATTTCAATAAATATTTATTGAATGGATTGTCTACATATAAAAATTATTCTTAAGCACGTATTTCCTTGCCTTTTTCTCAACTGTTTGTACAGATAAAGCCACTTTATACTCATGCAGAGAGGAAGGAAGTTATCTTCGTTATTTCCCTACCTTGCTCTATCTGGGAGTCTACATCTCCTTCCATCTTCACGAGGAAGGTAGGCTGATCAGAGTCAATCTTTCAATTAACTTCCTCATGCCATGAGCAGGCAGGTTTCCAAGGGCTGTAAACCACTCTCACACTTCACAGAGGAGGAGGAAACATCAGCCATCCAACAGCCCTGAAAGCCGCGATTCCCGTTGGGCTCTGGCTGTCACTGTCCAGCTGTCAAAACTGCTCCCAAGGAAGAACCTTGCAAACTCTGCCCTACAAAGGCATGAACGCTTAAAAAGTCTTAATATAAATAAATACATAAATTAATTAATTAATTAATTAATTAACATAATAATCTACCTCCAAATTTGGCCTTATTGTGTGACTACAGTATGTAAGATAAAGGGATAATACAAGGATCGGTGGTTCTTTTGGATATCTTAGAAAATACAAATATTAGGGCCCTGTCCCAAGAAATCCTTATTCAAGTGGTTTGCTTTACAGCCCAGGCCTTGATCAGTTTGGGGTTTTGCTTTATTATTTTCACAGCTCCTCAAACAGATTCTAACATGCAGCAAGGTCATTTCTAACATCTCTTTTTAGTTCTAAGTCCAGACGCTGTATCACTTAGAAGCCAAAGGTGCCTTGCGTTTGGCTCCATTTTCAGAGCCAGGAGAGCTGCCCAGTCCACCTACGAGTACACACCCTCTGGCCTCCAGCGTTGCCCACATCCATCTGTGCACAGTGGGTCTGCACTTGGCGGAGAAGTGGATGTTTCCATAGTCCATGTCACCAGACAGCTGCCAATGGAAACACACACTATCATCGTTCTCTCTTCTTTCATCAAAGGATTTAACAAAAAAGGTGGGGCAAATTCTTGATTGGCCTTTTGAGCAGATTGAATACATTTCCCAATTAGAACTTGCCCAAAGCTCATCAATTAGCTAAAACATGATATTCACTAAAACACTACGAGGTTGTTTCTTTTCTCAGACTGTTCAAAATTCTGAAAAATTTTAAGTACAAACAAAAGAGTTGGGGGGCGGGGGAGGGAGTAAACGCAATAATAATTGGCCATGTTGCCAGGCATTACAAACCTCATTTTGGTGTGCTAACATCAGTCATGGTGACAGCAGGCTCTGTCTTCATCTCGGGTTGGGAAGAGAAATAGCAGCATGAACACCATCTCCTGGTTTTCCTGATAGGCTCTGAGCACTTGCTGTATGTAGCACAGGTCTACCAGGGCCAGAATGACACACGCATGAATTAGGAAAAGTGAGTCACGTTTTTAGGAATTTTTTTATCCCTTCCTGCAGGCCCAAATACCCCCGAGCTTTCTTAAGTTTATGCAAATTTATATGATCTCCTGTTGCCTCAGCAAGTACTCATTTCACAACAATTAGTGTCTCAACATGAGGACATGGGCATCTATTGTTATTTTCCCATCCCTGGAGTACAACTCTATTGGCAGACTACCACTTATGACCTCAAACGTCATCTGATTTCCATCAGATGTGCTCTTTGCAGCGACAAAGAAAGCCAAGTCAAACTTTTACATGGGCAGCACCGGTCTGTCTTTGCAGGTGCCACACTGTGTATATGAAAAGTAAGAGAGGTACAATTTCTAGAAAAGAGCCGGTTTTTATAGATACTGTGAGTTTTATAGAGGAGTGAGTATAAGAAGTTAGTCCCTGGGCCATCTCAACGTCTCATCAGCTATAAATAGGAGACCTTGAGCACAGATGTTTGAACCATACAAAGAAGCACAATCCAGGAAAAATGAATAAGAACATGGCTTTCTGTACACCTGACCATATGGAAAGTAAGTTAATTTTATTCCAGTTGTATTACAGTCAAATGGGAGATGGTTGTTGCCAATTTGAAAAGCCAAAACCTCAGTCTGAGTGTAACAAAGCTACTGATTTATTACAAACCTTCAAACCTAAGGGAGAAAAGTCATCCAACTCTGGGACCGGAGCCATCCTTTTGTTACTGGAGTGGCAGTAGACGGTTGCCTTTGCGGTCTGATTTGATGAGCATTGAAGCCTGTCACAGTGCTTGAAATGTCCCCCGTTAGGAATTCTCCATTTTGTTCAGATATTATATCTTCACGGAGTCCAAAACATTTCTTTGTAATATTCCTATGTGGGTACTTCCAATGATGGGAACTGACTACTACACAAGGCATTAATTCTGGAAAATTCTTTTCAGTATCGAGTTGAAGCTTTTCCTGTAACTTTTATTTACTCATCCTAATCTTTTCCCCATTGAATGCTATAGAATAAATCTATCACCTTTTCCCCATGATGGTCCTTTAAATATTAGACAACAGTTAGCAAGTCTTTTCTAAGCCTTCTTGTTTCCGACTCAAAACATGGAGCTTCTAGGGAAGCCGGAATGGCTTAGCAGGTTAAGCGCTCATCTTGTAGCCCTGGGGGTCTGAGGATCAAATCCCGGTCCTGGCCCTTGTGGACCCATATACTGAACTGGGGTGTAGCCCCAGTTTGGCTCTCACCAGGGTGAGCTTCCCACATGGGAGGCCCCTGGTTTAGCCCCCAGCTGGTGTGGTTCACATCTTGTGTGGCCCCATCTACCTGTGGAATGAAACTATGTCAAAAAATGATGATGTGCAACTATGGAGACTGCTCTAGGCTCGCCTCCTTCTCTCTGTCTCTGTCTATCTCTATCTCTGTCTCTCTAGCTTAGTCAAAACAATAAAATAAATCTTAAAAAACAAACAAACAAAAACCACTGAGCTTCTTCCACCAATTCAAAATGACACCATTTCTATAGTCATCATCATTTGAGCCAACTCTCTCTGGATCTGACCGTTTTATAGGGAGCTAAACAGAAGTGGTATGACCAGCACAGACTATAGCAGATCTTCTGCTACTCTCAGAAATTTATTTGCTTTATTCCTCTCAATGCATTCTAAGGTTTAGTTCATATTTCGGGGCAGCTATATTGTGAGTTCATAAAGAGCTCCCAGTAACAAAAAATTCCTTTGTTTTCATCATAGTAATTTCTATTACGCCTGGTCTGCCCTGACCAAGGGCTATCTGGAAAAAAATCCAGCCATAAATGCCTTTATATTTCATAGTACATGGCTGGATACTTCCCAGACAACCCTTATGTTCATCTCAAGTAAACTTCCTTTGTTGTTATGTTCTGTCAACATCCGCTTGGGTTCTGATTCTTTTATTCAGAGTATCGGTGATTCCCCCGGCTCCCAGTTTCATGTCATCCGTAAAGTGATAAAAATTGCTTTTTAAAAATAATTAATTAATTAACTTTTTTGTTAAATTTATTGGGGTGACATTAATTGATATCAATTACATTGTTTCCAGGTGTACAATTCTATATTACATTGTCTATACATTGAAGAATATCTTTTTTCAGATCCAAGTTGACAATAAAAAGGTAGAACCTAAACAGAGCCATCAGAGCTGCCTTGCAGGTGGGTAATTCATTTTTGAGCACAGGGATCTATAGCCAGATAGAAATCTCCCAGTAGTCACTGTCATGACTATGTCTCCTCGTCTCACCATGAGGGAGTTTTTCAGTGTCCCAGCCAAATGCAAGTCTGGGATGTAGAGGTTGGCTGCCCTCATGAGCTTGTTGCTCTTTTGGGCATTAATTTTCTCATTGCTTTCTTGACTTTCTCAATGGACAAGTGAACAGAATCCCTTACTTCAGGGACGTTTCTAGAACAGTAGAACAGGTCTGTAGTGCTATCCGCTGTCCCAGGCCAGGTCGTTCTTTGCACTTCTTCACTGACAAAGACCATTTGTGATGTCTTCCACAAGCCTCAGTTCATTTGAGGTTGGGGGTGTCCAATCTTTTGGCTTCCCTGGGCCACATTGGAAGAAGAATTTAACTGTCTTGGGCCACACATAAACTATACTAACAATAGTCGATGACCTCAAAAAGAAAAAGGAAAGAAAAAGAAAGAAACTCTCATAACTCTTAGTGTTTTAAGAAAATTTACAAGTTTGTATTGAACTGCATTCGAAACCGTCCTGGGCCACATGCCGCCTGCTGGCCACAGGTTGTCCAAGCTTCTTCTAAGTTTACTCATGCCACTTTTGGCCTCTCTTTTTGGACTAGGAGCCTCCTTTAATCCCTTGTTCCCTTTTTAAACATAGGCTCCTCAAAGAATTTACTCTGCAGCTTCACCACTTCTGCAGTGTCACTCCCACGGGAATTACATCATCCCTGGGGGAGTATTTACAATCAATACCACCCTAGGAGGGGCCCTATGTTCTACCAAATAAGAGGGTCTTTTCCTGGGGGCTTTAGCCACTGCACATCATAAAAATATGATTTCTCATGGGGACTTGAGACATACTATATTAGTTCCAACCTCCTAGGGGGGCTAGAGACTAAAGGTCAGCCACATGGGTGGTACATGGTCAAGACTCGGTCAAGACTGTGCACAGCAAAGGCTTGGGTGGGCTTCTGTGGTTGGTAGTGCTCCACGCATACTGTGATGGCCAGGATGAGGTAAGGCCATCCTGACTCCCAGGGATGAAAGGCCAGGAACCAGGGTCTGTCCTCCCAATGCCACCATATCCCAACGTGCAATCCCAAGAGTCAAGAATTCTAAATTTAAACTTGGCCTTTAAGATTGTTATGAAGGTTTTTTGTTTTTAAGTTATAAGACAGAACATATTTTATTCAATAGATTGTTAGCCTGATTTTCTGCCTTTAAGTATCTAGACATATAGTATGTGACTCTCTATTCCTACTCTTGCCCCAGGATCTGAAATATTAGGAGCCACTCTATTGCTGATTGTCAGAATTTTGTGGTTAGAGACTTCTCCCTAGTGATAGTATCTTTAAAGAGAGGCTGCTAAAGGTTAACAAAGCATCATGTCTAAATCTCAGAATATCTTGAAATGTACTGTAACAGGATGCTAAAATGGGATTTCATTTGTCTCATTTTCTGCTGAGCTTCCAAAAGTGTGAGAATAAAACAGCAAATGCTAAGTGTTCACACATTCTCAGTGGAGTGCTAGACCACTGCTTCGGGTATTGTTGCTGCATAACCAGGCACAGCAAAAGTCGGTGCAGTAAAACAACCATTATATTTTCCCTAAATTCTCTAGGCCCAACTTATGTACAAGGCATAGAGGGAATGGCCTGTTCTACTACTGCATCTGGGTCTCAGCTAGAATTCCCAAAATGCGAAGTGTGGGGTGCTGGCTGAGAAGGCTCGCCTGGGGCCATGAGACTTGG
The DNA here is from genome assembly GCA_004027555.1 of Craseonycteris thonglongyai. NCBI lineage: Eukaryota > Metazoa > Chordata > Mammalia > Chiroptera > Craseonycteridae > Craseonycteris > Craseonycteris thonglongyai. The sequence continues at coordinate 22,781 of PVKE010015206.1, forward strand.
ACCTGGATTCTTCTGTCTGTTTGGTTTCTCAGTTCTCCTGTGTATGCCCTGTACATAGGGCTAGCCTGGCCTTCCTCACAGCATGGTGGTCCTGGGAGTTGGCATTCCTACTTGACTTCTGAATTCCTTCCAGAGAGACAGCAGAAGATCCCAGGCCTCTGAAAGGCCAGGCCCAGAATCGGCATAGCATCACTTGCACCGCGTTTAGCAGCCAAGGTGCATCACGGGGCCAGGCCGGATTGGAAGGACAAGGCAGAAATAGATTCCACTGTCCTGCTGAGTGAAGCAGGACACATGTACGGGGGGAGAAGGAAGTAACGGTGACCACCTTTAGAGGTGACAGACAATTCCCTACACAGAACTGCCAAGGAGGAGCCTGAAGACTTTTTGTAACCCTTTGCTCTCTACCAATCAAGGGTTTAAGATGTTTGTTGTTAGAAATCAGAGAGTTTTCCTGGAAAAGTTATCGGAATACTGCTGCACTTTTCTCCACCTGTGTTTCTCAGCCTGGTAAGAGGGGCATCAGGGAAACTTGGTTTGCTTCATTTTCCCAGCTCCAGCTCCAGCACTCTTCAAAAGACAACTTCTGCCATTTCCCTCCAGCTGGTAGTCAGCACCCGCCCTCGGGACACCATGTTCACAACAGCATTATTCACAACAGTCCAAGTGTAGAAGCAAGTCACATATCATTGACAGACGAATGGATACACAACATGGAGTACATACATACCCTGGAGTATTATTTAACCTTAGAAAGAGAGGCAATTCTGCCACATGCTGCAACATGAGCGAACTTAGAAGACATTATGCTAAGTAAAATAAGCCCAGCCACAGAAAGACAGATATGACATAATTTCACTAATATGAGGCACTTACAGTAGTCAAATAAAGACATAAAAAAATGGTGGTTGTTAGGGGCTGGGGGAAGGGCAGAGTGAGGAGTTAGTGTTTCATGGGCACAGAGATTCAGCTGGGGAAGATGGAATGTTCTGGCAGTGGATCGGGTGGTGGTTATACAACAATATGAACGTAATTAATGCCACAGAATCTATACTTGAAAATGACTAAAATGGTAAAGTTTATGTTGTGTATATTTTACAACAATAAACAAGCAGTAGTAACATGGTTAAGAGAGACCAGGTCCTTGTCAGGAAGAGCTGGACAACTGTGATTCCACCTCTGTCCATCACCAGAACTTCCTTAACCAGGGAAGAAGGCTGGACAATGAGTGTCTTAGTTGTGAATCACTTTTGTTATCTGCATTGCAAAACTGTCAGCCTCATTTCTCATAAGCTATGTAACTCAATATCAAGGTGACTGGGATCCTCAGCCAGCCCACGAGGTGGGAGGGTATTGAGAAAGGGAGACTGAGGAAGGAGCTGACCGGGCTGGTGCAAGCGGCCTTTCATGGCAGAAGCCCTCAATTGCACTCATACATACAGAAAGAACAAAATGGCCCATGTGGCAAGCCATTTCTCCCCATGTATCAGTCAGCTTTTGCTTCCAACACACTGTATAACAAACACTCCCCGAACTCCATGGCTTACTAACATTTATTTTTCTTACTTATAGGTCTGCAGTTTGGCTGGGGCAGCTCTGCTTTTGGCTAGATTGGGCTTAGATCAGTTCCTCATGCATCTCATTTTGGAATCAGAGTACCACAGAGCAAGCCAAACCATAACCACACACTTATAAACACTACTCATGTCATGTTCTCCCACATTCCATCAGCCAAAGCAAGTCAGGGGCCCAAACCCAGCATTAATGGGGCGGGGATGTAGACTTTGTCAAGTCTAGTTGTATGTACTGTAAATTCACACGGTGAACACACAGAGATGATACAATGAAAGGGAGTGAAGAATTGGGACAAAAACCCATTCTGCCACCGAGTACAAAACTGTAAGACAGGGAGATGAGAATGACAGGCACTGTTAGGCTAATCCAATGAAAGATGTAAGAGCTTGCTTGGGGTCAGGGGGTGGGGGAGCTGAGAAGGACTCAAAGCTCTAGAAAGCCAGCCTAGGATTTAGAGTGGAGAGCTAAGCCAGCTGGAAGGCTTGCTAGACTGAATACTCAGAACAATACATTTTGTTTCCTACCAAAGTAGAAAACAGACATGCACGAATACACGATGTGTGAGGGCGATCAGCAGCCAGTGTGGAGTTTCCTAGCGGTCACGGGAGCCCAGAGGCGTGTGCAGGAGCCTTCCACGGTATGGATGCCGGGAGCTGGGGAGTCTCCCAAGCACTCAAGTTCTGCGTGTAACATAAATTTCCTGTTGGGCCTTAGTTTTATACATGTGTTTTTATTTCTTCTGCATAGCCTGTGCCTATGGGACATGTCAGTGCAAAAGGCCAGGCTGCAGCCTTTCATGGAGGTCCAGTTTATTTTATGGAGGGAATTGAAAAGAGCCAGGCACTGGTTCTGAGGACAGTCCCATCCACGGCTCACAGGATTGACACTAACTATGCGCTCTGGAAAAGAGAGAGCCCAAAGCAATGGCCAGGCCTGCCTGGTGTTTAGGGACATAGGGCCCTTCTGAACTAAGCAGGCGCTGGCATCTGCTCCTCAGCATTCTCTGTGGGATTCTTCTATTATTTTATTCTATTTTAATTATTTTACAAAAGGTGAGACAGAGACAGAGAGAGCTCAGAGCAATCTCCATAGTTGTGACATAATAGATATGGGGCTGCACGGGGAAGGAGCTGAACCAAGGGCCTCTCACCTGGGCTGAGAAGCTTCGCCGCCATCCTGGCGGTTACCAGTTGCACCACAGTTCAGCATATGGGTCTGCACAGGCCTGGCCTGGGATTCAAACCTGGAACCTTGTAATTGCGAGGCAAGTGCTCAGCTGCTGAGTTATCCCAGATCCCCTCTGTGGGATTCTTAAGTGACACTTATACTCCCTCACTTTTCATCCCAACCACCCTTTGGAATTTCATTCCTTTGCACAGGGACTTTGATTCTCTTTTTATTTTTTTA
>PVKE010015207.1:0-33802 GCA_004027555.1 Craseonycteris thonglongyai
CTTCCCATTAATGTTAAGGCAACAAAGTAAATTCTAAATCTGTCTTTATCTGTAGCTACTTTGAATTAATAAATATTGTTAATAATTATCCATGTTCTTTTAATTCCCCTGGACGTGAGTTTTTTGGCCCTTTAAATAATTATTGTTGTTGTTTTTTACGTAGGTAGATAAGCCATATATCTATATTTCAGTACAAGGTATACTCAGCGAGCTATTGATAGATTAGCAAAAAGTAAGTCATATTATTCTTTCATGATAAATTTTCCTGGCCCAAAAACAAACGCGAGAGTGAAATATTGAAATCAAATTATCAGCCATACTGTGCATTTTTATAACAACTTTTTCATATTTACGAACAAATAGTACAACTTATACATTGCCGTTGATAAAAAAATTAAATTGCATTTTAAGTTAGTAAAAATCTATCTTGAGAAAGTGTTGGAAAATCGAAGTTTTTAGGTACCGCATGTACGAAATGCTGCTATCAAAAGTTGGGTCTGGAAATTTATTTTCTTCATGAGCCTATATCTCGAAAACTTAATAAGTGATTTAAAAAATAAAAAATCGTTTTGAACATATATTTTACTTGTCTACCCATACCTCGCTGGAATGCACCTTATACTGAAACACAGTGTATAAACATAGTATGCATTTCACACCCCTTCTTCCCCCTTAGACTACGCCTATGACAACAAGTCGATCGCGACACACTTTTAAGATAAAAAGTAGATCTTATATACAGAAAAGTTGGCCACCCCTGATCTACATCACCTCGACTGACTATTGAGACCAGAGTGGCTTTATAGCCTGTGACTGCCATTTGCTTTATGTTTCTTACTTTCTATTTCACACTGGAAAATTTCAAGAATGGTGCAAAAAACACCTGTATGTTTGTTTCCAAGATTCATTAATTGTTAGCATTTTGTTCCATTTACTTCATTATCTGCTTACTCTATGTACTTTTCCCCTGAATCATTTGAGTTATTGCAGACATAATCTCCTTTCTCAAGAAATATTCCAACATATATTTCCTAGAAATGAGAATTTTCTTTAACGTAAAATAACCACAGCATATTTACCAAAATCAACAAATGTAACATTTAATACTGATATCCAACTCACCATTGATAGTTACATTTTCCAATTGTACCAATAATGTCATTCGTAATTTTTTATTCCTGGTCTGACACCCAATCCAGGATTTCAGATTTCCAATTAATAGTAATGTGTTTTTAGTCTTCTTTAATTGGGAACTTTTCCTCAGCCCTTCATTGTTTTCATAATTTTGTTATTTTTTTAAAATTTGTAATTGAACCTAAATTAATTTAAGGATTTTTTCTTGAGCGTTGCACTGAATTATATATTTAAATTCTATGAATACCTCTATATCCTCTCTCTTTTTCACATTATATGATTGAATATATAGTAGCAAGAAATTGTATCCTAAACTTTTTAATTGTAGTAAAATACATGTAACAAAATTTACCATAACAATTTTTAAGTGTATAATTCAGTAGTATTGAATGCATTCACATCATCGTACAACCATCATTACCATCCATCTCTAGAACTTTTCATCTTGCAAAACCTAAATTCTGCATCGATTAAACAAAATTCCCCATTTCTCCCTCTCCCCAGCCCCTGCAACCATCATTCTATTTCTGTTTCTATGAATTTGACTACCGTAGGTACCCCATAGAAGTGGAATCATCAGGGTTTGACTTTTTGTGATTGGTTTATTTCACTTAGCATAATGTCTTCAAGGTTCATCGATGTTTTGAAGCCTGTGTCAGAATTCACTTCCTTTTTAAAAATAATATTCCACTGTATGTATACACATTTTATTTATCCACTCATTCCTCCACAAACCCTTGGGTTGCTTCCACTTTTTGGCTATTGTGAATAATGCTACTATGAGCATGGGTATACAAATATCTGTTGGAGACCCTGCTTTCAATACTTTTGGGAATATACCCAGAAATGGGATTGCTAGATCATGTAGTAATTCTATTTTCAGTTTTTTTGAGGAACTGGTATAGTGCTTTCCACAGAGGCTGCACCATTTTGCATTCCCATCAATAATACACAATGATTCCAATTTCTTTATATCCTTATCAACATGCTATTTTTCTGGGGTTCCGTCCTTCCCTCCCTTCCTCCCTCCCTCCTTCCTTCCTTCCTTCCCCTCCTTCTTTCTTACCTTTTTTTTTTTTTTTGATAGTAGCCATCCTAATAAATGAAAATGCTATCTCGTTGTGGTTTCAATTTGCATTTTTCTAATGATTAATGATGTTGAGCATCTTTTCATGTGATTGTTGACAATTTGTATATCTTTTTTGGAGAAATGTCTATTCAAGTCTTTTGCCCATTTTTGAATTGGGTTCTTCCATTTTTGCTGTTGAGTTGCAGGAATCATTTATATATTCTGCCTATTACTTTTTATCAGATATATAATTTACAGCTATTTTCTCCCATTCTCTAGATGACTTTCATTCTGTTGATCATGCCCTTTGATACACAGAAATTTTTAATTTTGATGTAGTCTAATTTATCAAATTTTTTTCTTTTGTTGCCTATGATTTTAGTATCATATCCAGGAAATCATTGCCAAATCCAATATCATGATGTTTTCCCCCTGTTTTCTTCTAAAAGTTATATAATTGTGGCTCTTATATTTAGATCTTTGATCTATTTTGAGTTAATTTTTGTAGATAGCATAAGGTAAGGGCTCAACTTCATTCTTTTGTATGTGTATATCCAGTTTTCCCAGTATCATGTATTAAAAAGACTATCCTTTCCCTATTGAATGGCCTTGGTACCCTTGTCTAAATTCATCTGAGCATATATGCTAGATTTTATTACTGGATTCTCTGTTCTATTCCATTGGTCTATCTTTATGCCAATATCACACTGTTTTGATTACTGCAGCTTTGTAATAAGTTTCAGAATCAGGAAACATGAGACTTTGAACTTTATTCTTCTTTTTAATATTGTTTTAGCTGTTCATGGTGCCTTATGAAGCCATTCAAATTTTCTAGTGGATTTTTTTATTTATGCAAAAAACACCATTGGGATTTTTACAGGTTACACTGAATCTATAAATTACTTTGGGTAGTATTGACTTCTTTACAATATTAAGTCTTCCAATTTGTAAACACAAGATGTCCATTTATTTACTTATTTATTTATTTATTTATTTATTTGTGTCTTCTTAATTTTTTCAGCCACATTTTGAAGCTTTCAATGTGCAATATTTTCACCTGCTTGGTTATATTTCTTGGGTTTTTTTTAATGCTATTGTAAATGGAACAGTTTTCTTAATTTCCTTTTCAGGTTGTTCAGTGTTAGTGTATAGAAATGCCACTAATTTTTGTGTGTTGGTTTTGCATCCTGCAACTTTGTTAATTTGTTTATTAGTTCTAATGGTTTAGGGGGAGGAGGAATCTTTAAGGTTTTCTTTGTATAAGATTATGTTGTCTGGGGATGCTGGGATACCTCAACAGATTGAGAGCTTGCCTTGCAATTGCAAGGTCCAGGGATCAAATCCCGGCCCCAGCCCATGCACATACATCTGCTGAACTGCTTCTCGCCTCCCAGGTTAGAGGCCCCCAGTTCAGTTCCCGCCACGGGCAGCCCTACATCTACCCTGTGGAATGAAACTATGTTACAACTAATGATATACAAATATGGAGATTAGCTATTCCACCTCTGCAATTCCTACTCATTAAAAAGTAAAATGTAAAGAGTAAGCATCAAGTGTTTATCCTTTCTCTCCTATACCATAGCTATTCAAGCAGATAGGAGAAAGTTATGTAAAGAAGTATTCCAGTTAATAAATATAGATGATAGAATGAGAACAATCACCATTTTTTAACCTCCAATGAAATGATCGATCTAAGCAACAGTCGTTAGTGGATCCCAAGACCATTCGGTGAAAGATTGACTGCCCTGAACCCACTGATCAACCTTAGCATTACTGAAATCAGGATAACCAGACATTATGTGCTTCAAGAAATCGTGCCGTTCATTACAACTATCAAAAGAAGAAGGAGGAGGAGGAAGAGGAGAAGGAGAAGAAGGGATGTTGGGTTGGCTCAAGAGGTTGAGCACTTGCCGTTCAACTGTGATGAACTGTGGCGCCCACATCCACCTGTGTGAATGAAACTATATCATAACCAATGATGTACAACTATGGAGACTGCTCTAGGCCCTTCCCCTTTTCTCTCTCTCTCTCTCTCTCTCTCTCTCTCTCTCCCTTTCTATCAAACAATAAAATAAATCTTAGGAAAAAGAAAGAAAGAAAGAAAGAAAGAAATTCACAGAATGTGGCACAATCTATAGAATAAATGACCTAGTTTCACCAACAAAACCATTAAACAAAAATAACAAGAGACAGTTATAGAATGAAAGAGACTTTTGAGCCATTACAAGGACATACAATGGATGCCAATTTATACAACCATACATTTAAAAATGATATCTTTGAGACTGTTAGAGAAATGTGAATAAGGAGTACATATTAGATAATATTAAAGTTTATTGTTAATTTTGTTCAGCATGCTAACAGCATGGTTGTTATATTTTTTTCAAAGTATCACTTAGAGTTGCATACTGAAGTATTTATTGGTGAAACAATATAAATGTTGGGATTTGCTTTAAATACCGGTACTCCAAATATAAGTAAATAAAAACAACGCAATAGATGAAATGGCAATGGTTTGAAGCTAGGATATATATGTTCACTGTACTATCCTTTCTATTTTTTAGACATTTGAAAATTTCCATAATAAAAAATAAAAGACACTTAGCCAAGAAAACAAACCACAGGGGGGAAAAGCCTCTGACATGGAAGAGCTTTGGCACACCACAGGCTGGGTGTCTATGTACATTAGAGTCTAGGTTGGCTACTAACTGGCCACTCTAGGGCTGTGGGCCTCAGCTTCTTTATTCATAAAGTAAAGAGTTGGATTTGGACTTTAAAGTCTTCCAGTTCTAACATGACTCTGTTACTCTGAAATCCCCATCTCTGATTCCTTCGCAAGAATTCTTCCCCAACCAAGTAACTGTAAGCAAAAGAGGAGTTTCCTCTAACTCTCCCAAGACTATTTTCTCTGAATAGATGACTTGCATATCTCACTTTCTATTCTCTCATGCATAGAAAGCACCATAGCTAATTCCTGTATCTTTAAGTCATTCAGCACTTATTGTACTCCATATATACATCTGTTTCTATAATGCGTGTCTATGTGTCAGCGTTGTATGTCAGAGATCGTAAACTAGGACACTGTCAGTCCAGCATATGGGTGTTCACTGTAATCATGCTGATGACTTAGCACTTTGTCAACATGCAGCAAATGTATAATACTATAGTATTAATAGTGAACTTTCTAAGCGAGCTGATGCAGCTGGTCTAACTGTCCACAGACAGAATAAAAACCCTGTATTTTCTGGCTTAATCTGCTTCTTTTCCTCCTGTCCAACATTATGAGTTGGCATTTGGTGGATCAGATTTCCAGGGATGGATAAAGAACCTTTTTGTACATCTCATGCAAAATAGACTTAATCCACAAGGCGAGACTTCTCTTTTCCCTCAGTACATAAGGGCATGTGGCCCCCTCTCTCGCGTGAGAAATAAAAATTTCCCCAAATTTGCCTTTTAGATAACTTCAAAAACACCAAGGAGAGACCACATGAAAGCTTATATGGATTTCTGTTCTCTTCTTTGGGGGTGGGAGAGGAATGGGGTATATGTGCTTTTAAGTATTGGGCCTATATATAAATTTGCTTACATTATCTCTAATTCTCTCTAACTCATTCTCTCAACTCTAGGAAGACCTGGTCTAAGGACATTGAACACAGTAGATGGCTGGATTTCATACCTGCTGAGGCAGTGTCAGCAAAACATTTTCTTCTTCCATTTTCCATTTTCCTGGAGATGACTCACCGGTGGTGCTGACAGCTGCAGCATTTACCCCAAGATCACTAGTGGATTTCAACTCCCAGAAAAGGGAGCATTCCATACTGATCATCGTATACATTTCTGTTACATCAGGATTAGAGACAAGTTTTGTTTAGAAATAACTCCAAGAATAGGTTTTATATTTTATTTTCACATTGAAAACCAGTCAGATTTGCTTCAGCTTTGAACAGCATGTCTATGTAACATTAAATGAATGCGACAGTAAGCTACACTTTTTTTTTTCTAAACAGGACATGGGTTTAAAAATGTGATCATAAATTTTCCTCAAAGGTTTCAAAAAAAGGTAGCGCCTTGCTATTGCAAGTGACTTCATAGAACTATGCTGCTCTGATAGTACCTTGCTTACTACATTACATGGAAACTGCAGCTTACATTTTATAAACAGGGTAATAATAGTCCTTATTTCAGGGAGTTGTTGAGGATTACATGAGATAATACACAGAAAGTGTCTAGAAGCAGTAGACAAACAAAATAGCTCTTTGTAGGCATTCCCTGCACCCCTTCCAATCCTTAGAAAAGGTACATTTTTCAATAAACATTTACTAAATAAGTATGTTGACTAACATAAGAAAGATAAGTTACTCAGTATCTGTGAACAAAGAGAGCTTCTTCTTTAATAGGGTAATATAATTTGTTGAGGGTTTTTGTACTGAGTGTTAAGCAATAGAATGCCCCAACATACAATTTTAAAATCTAATAACTCAATTTTGAAAATGTAAGAGTTAATAAAAGGAAGGCCCATTTATTCAGATGAATCAAAGATAAATCTGAGACGCAATCAAGCTTTATTTGTACAGGTCATTCACCCTAGAATCAAAGCACCAGCAACATATCTCATTAACCTTTACAACACCCCACAGGAGGCAGGGAGACGCGGAAGATGACCCTCTATTTGCTGATGGAGATAGCCTGAGGCCCAGGACAGTGAAAGGACTTGTCAGAGGCCAGCCACATCAAGTGAGTGAGTAATGGAGCAAGAAACAACTAAATTCTAGTTTTTATCCTCGGTACAGTTTTGTTTTACCATGAGGTTGCCAACCATCTCAACTACTTCTTACTCTAAAATTCATTTTAAAGTAAGCCATCTTTTTATTTATTTATTTATTTTAAGCAGACGAGGGTATATTGTATAAAGCAGATTCTGCATATGGCAAATCGCTAGGTTTTAGGGCAATTTAATGCGAACTCTAATTTGCAACAGAAAACACGGGGATTTGGTTTTGCATTTCCAAAAAGAACCGCAGAGGCTGAGCATGAGGCTTCATTGATTAACCTATGGTTCTACCTAGGGGCGGTGGGTTCAATGAACTCTTTTTAATCGAGTCGTCAGCACAGGGGTTATCAGAATTTTCAGATATTTTAACCTCCAAATCTTCCCAGACGCCCGCAGGATGAGTCGTCGTGGTTTTAGTATCCCTCAACTGAAAATAAAACACCTAACGACAAAAGGACCTAGAAGCCCGTATAAATGAATTGGGGGGCACGCTCCATGAGTCGGTTTACACCCACTGCCACCCCCAGCTCCCTGCTTGGGAAAGCTGTCGGGCAGCTACGGCGAGGTGCGGGGATGGGTCCCCGACGCGCGCCAGCCGCCCCGGGCCAACGGCCGGAGCCGCGCTCACCTTCTGCCGTCGCTCCGCCTGTGCAAGGACGGAGCAAAACGGGACTCGCGGCGGTGTCTCTCGTTGCATTGTCAGCGTAAACACAGTGAGGACGGGGGACGAGGTGGCGGCGCCCGCAGGCGCGCGTGGAGCGGGCCCCGCGCCCCGCCGGCTGCGCGCCTCGGGGGGACCCGGCGCTTCTCCGCCCCCGGAACCCGGCGCGCGGGGGCTGCAGGTTCTCGTTTCCCAGCGGCGCGGTTCCCCGTTTCGAGCTTGCTGATTGACACGATTTCGCCCTGGGGGTCTTCCAAGGGGATCGGGGGGTGGTGGAGCCCCCGGCTGGGGAAACCCGCGCCCGCGCCGGGCCCGGGCCCTCGGGCTTTGGGTGGCTCCCCTACGTCCCACGGGCCGCTGCTTATTCCTACCCCGAAAGGTCGAGGTTGGTCACCAGCGGGGACTTGGGCAGGCGGGTGTTTGGACGAGGCTTCTGTGCTTCCGTCCCCGAACAGGCTGGTGGTCGGAGGCCAGGCCCACGCTGGCTTCTGGGCAGCCCGTCCTTGGCCGGGGACCCACCAGCACCGCGGATGCCATGCGTGGGGTCGGGATGACAGCAACCTCAGGCCTCTCAACCTTCAGCGCTTCCGGGGTTCAGGCCTGTTACACCAGATGCCATGCTCGGCCTCACCCCCTCCCAAAGAAGGTTGAGCCTCAGGCCCTGGACGGACCCAGACTGTGCGGGTTCTGTCCTTAGCGCCACCATTTATTTACCAGTTGGTGCGGGACCCTGAGCAAGTTACTGGACCTCGCTGGTCTTCAGCTTCTCTATTGGTAAAATGGGAAGGATAACACCACCAACCTCAGGGTTGTTGCCAGAGTGACAGGAGGGGTGCATTTAAAGTGTTGTGGCACAAAGACTGCCCAACTTCCGTCAGGGGTCACTCGACAAAATTAAGTAAGTTCAGTATGAGGGCTCAATCGACAGCAAGAATCACAGCAACTGTGTGCCAGGCCCAGCCCTAGGAACTAGAAAGAAAGCAGACAAAACGGTGTCCTCTTGGCGCCTAGGTGGGCGGAGGTGGGGGTGGGGGAGTTACACGGCAAAGTGTGTCCCAACTGGCTTGCATTTTAACAGGGCACACAGGGGCGAAGTGTGGGAGGGAGGAGCCATGAGAGAAGCTAGTCCAGCTACGGGGGAGACATGGGATGAAGCTACTGTCCAAATTTCCTTACTAAATGCCATCACCCCTTCCTCACTCCCCAACCAACTCCCCTACCATCATAACACCGTGGGCGCCCTCCCTAGGGAGATCTGCTAAGGAACTAGGCTGGGTCATGAGGGGAGGAAGCCCAATTCCACCAGCCCTGGCGTTGAAGTCAAGGGTGCCTTCCTCCGTGCCACTCCACACCCTGCAGATCCCTCCTTTCACTGTTCAAAAGAATTTCCCTGATCGTGTCATAAAGGGGGATAACTCACATTCTCTCCTGGAATCTAACTTCCCCTTTTTCCTTTCCATGGAAGATGATGAGGAAGGTAGGGGATGATACTGATGCAAACCAAGCAAAAAGTGGCCTGTCCCTGCTCAGCTCTCAGCAGTTAACAGTCACCACAGTCTTCCAAGACACATGCAGAGAAATATCAATAACAGAGACACTATTTCAGCAAAAGCTACATTCTTATTTACTCTGCACCATTACAAATGGAGAAATGACTTATAAAAGGTCGGCAAGGTTTAAGATACCTATGCACGCTTGAAAGTCTGGCCTGCATAGGTACTATCAATCTTATGTATATTAATATAAGAATATAAAGAATCACTACCATTTATTGTGCTCTTCACATGGGCTTGGTGACTATGTGTATTTATTCATTTAATATCATTGATAAGCCTAGGAGGTAGTATCTACCATCATTTTATAGATGAGAACATTGAGTTTTAGAGCCAATAACTCTCCCAAGGTCACAGCTAGTAAATAATGGAGCCACTTTCCTCCTTCCATTTTACTGTGGGTTCATTCATAATACAAGAAATATTTATTGAGTGCCTTCCATGTGCCAGGCACTGTTCTAAGAACTAAAAATACAGCAATGTTTAAAAATCCCTGCCTTCATCTATATTACTTATGTGCTTGTGGCTGACAGAAGCCATACGAGTGGGGAAGAAGCAAATGTAGTATACTAGACGTTAAGTACTGTGGAGAAAAATAAAGCCGGGAAAGAGTAAAACAGAAGGGTGTGGGTCACAATGTGAACTAGGTGGTCAGGGAAACCTTCACCCAGAAGGTGTCATTTGAGAAAAGGGAAGCTATGCCTCAGTGGGGAACGGTGCTCTAGGCAGAGGGCCAAGTGCAAAGACCCTAAGGTAGGACTCAGGGGAAGGTCAGTGTAGCTGGAGGGGAGTGGGCCTGAATAAGGAGAAGAGGAGTAGAAGGGGTTCGAGGCAGAGTGGTCTCTCAGGGATGCAGGCACCAAGTGAGCTGGGGAGTCCCTGGGAGGATCGGAGCTCCTTTACAGAACAGATCAGTCTGGCTTCTGCGCTGATACTGGAAGGGGACAAGGTAGGATGTGAAGACCCGCTAAGGGGCCACCATAGCCTAGTTGACTGATGATGATGTCCTGGGCCTAAGTGGTAGCAGCTGAAGTCATAGGAATGGTCGAATTCTGGATAGACATAGTCTGTGCCTCTACCTTCTGTGTATATCAGGAATTTCGAATGTGAAACAAAGAGGAGTTAAGGTGGCTCCAAGGTTTTTGACCTGAATAACTCTTAAAAAAAGAAAGAAAGAAAAAAAAAAAAAAAAAGATTTGCTCTTTACCAAAAGGGGAATGCAGTGAATGGAGCAGGCTTGGAGGCAAAGCTTCAAACAAGTTAAATGTGAGCATCTTTTAGACACTTGAGTAGAGATGGATATTTAGCAGGTAGTTGAATAAACAGAACTTTAAGTTGGACTTTGGGGAAGATGATCAGGTTGGATATATATATATATATATATAATTTATTTTAATTGGGGGGGGCGGTATTGTCCGGCTGTAGATGTTGATGATTACAGGAGACCACTTAAGGGGCCAGCGCACATGGGAGAAGAGGTGAGAGAGGTCTGCTCCACCTTCATCAGGATGGAAGAGTGAGGGAGAGGAGCCCAGCTTTGAAACTTCAATGGGAGGAGGCAAGAGGCCAGAAGCCCCAGTGCCATGGCCCCAAGCAAGTCGTTGAACCTCTCCGGGTGTCGGTATTCTTCTTTGTAAAATGGGGATACCCACACCCCCCTCCTGAGGTTACTGCTCAGCACGTGGGAGAAAGCAGCCCATAGAACCTGCTCCTTTGCTGTTCTGCTGCTCCGGGCTCTCCCCAGCCCTTGCTGTCTCCTTTACCTGCACACAGTGTCCTATCTTCACGTGCTTCACGTCCCCAGCGCCACACTGGGACAAAACAGGTGTCCAGGGAAAGCGTGGAATGCAATGACGCCAAGGATCGGGTGTGGGCTCCCAGGATAGAAGCGAGCCCCGTCCACTCAGCCGGCCGAGAGGGGACTGGAACCCGCGCCCCGTGTGCAGTGCAGAGCCTCGGTGCCTGGCCGCCCGCACCGCCCCCTGGGGAGAGCCCTCTGCCCGCAGAGCCGCCCGGGAGGGGGCTCCGCCTGCCGGCGCCGCCTGGCCTAGAGGCGCTTTCTCTGCGCAGCGAGGAGCGTCCAGCGGGCTGTTCTCCTGAACAAGCTGCTAGAGGCTGGGAGACGTCGCGATGCAACTGTGCTGCTGCCTGGACGCAAGGTCCCGGGTCTGGGGGCGAGGAAGAGGCCCCCCGTGCAGGACCGAAAAGTCTGCGAGGCTCTCACGGGCACCCGCCGCCGCTCCTGCCCATAACCGGGTAAACACCAAGGAAAGGACATACACATACGAGGGCTGTCCGGAAAGAATCCAGCCACGCCATGTGAAGAATAGTAGCATTTATGGCTGAATCCCCCCACCCACCCCCACACACACACCGCCTCCGGACAGCCCACGTATATCCTTCTCCTGCTGTCCCTCCGATTTCTGGAGGAGAAAGGAACCCAAGTGTCCTGTCGACAGGCTATCCAGTGACGATCGTGGAGGGCGCTTTCTGATTTGGGAGAGCTGTTCAGAGGGAAACGGGCGGGTGGGCGCCCAGGACGCGGTGGCGCGGGGTCTGCTCAGGGCAAGGGTGCTCCCCGGGGCCAGACCCCAAACACTGGGACCACTTTTCCCGTTTCCCCCGGTTGCAATCCCTAGGGCTACGGCTGCGGCTCACACAGCTTACTGTAGAAATTCATGAAACTGAATTTACAAGGCATTTTTTCCATACCTTCCAGCAAAGCAGGCCTAGCAAGACCGCAGTCTGGCAACAGCACAGGAATTCCCCTAGCTGTATGGGTAGTGGCTTTCCGAGGGGGCCGGGGGGTGGCGGTCACCGATCTCTTCAAAAATCGGATGCAAGCAAGCTATGGACCCTGCCCCCAAAACACACAACACTCTGGGATGCATGTCTGACAGCCTAGGCACACACACACACACACACACACACACACACACACACACACTCTGGGATGCATGTCTGACAGCCTAGGAACACACACACACACACACTCTCTCTCTCTCTCTCTCTCTCTCTCTCTCTCTCTCTCTCTCTCTCTCTCTCTCTCTCTCTCTCTCTCTCTCTCTCCTCTATCACACCTGCAACCCAGGATAAGGACCTGTGCCTGATGGAAAGTATGTACAAGCTTTGTGATTTCTGCAAGGGAGAAACAAACAGAAACAACACGTCCACTTAACGTCACAGGCCTTGTTTGGGATTTTCTCTTCCCCACCCTCCCTTCTCAGTAACAAGTGGACAACAGTTAATTAAGGGATTGAGTTTGGTGGATATGAAAGGACACAGGCCTCCTGGGAAAGGAAAGACGCAATTAGAATGAAATCATTCCCTTGGGTTGTCCTGGCCTCTTCAAACCACCAACAAAAATGTAATTAGGGCAAAAATGTTTTGGAAGGAAGTTAGCAAACAGGGAAGGTTTCCGTAGAAGCAATGATAACAGTTCTGTAATTTTGTTTCATTTACCAAGACATTTCTGTGTTTTAAGCCAAAAACTTTGGTTGGCCTCAGAGAAGCGATACATGGGATAGTTTTTGTCTTTTTTTTTTTTTTTTTTTTACGGGTAGGAGGAAGGGCAAGAATGCCATCCACGCTGCTCCATGGATGGCAGCCCTGCACCATCGCAGGGGCCTGCTGGCTATGGTTTTGTGTAATGGAAGGATAACATATCTGTCTTATTTTATTTCACCAGATGGAGAAAATGCAACAATATTTGGAGGAGAAAAAAAAAAGAACATTTCCTGTCTTTTTGTTCTTAACATAAAAAGTATTTTATGACTTTTTTATTTTTTCAGCATATTTTCTCCTCCTCTGGGACACTTTTTAAAGCTTCAAAGCATATATTTGCCAGGAGTCTTTAGATTCTCAACAATATTCCTAATTCTTTCTACAACCAAGATTTGCTGAACCTGCTCCATTAGGGAAACTTGTGTTTTACAAGCTGTAGACCATAACTGCAATAGCTAAGCTGGGAGGCTTTTTGTTTGTTTTTCTATTTTTGGGGTTGTTTTAGTGTTGTTGTTTTTTTTAGAGAAAAATTTCAACTTAAAACTCTTAGTATTTATGGGCCAATGCCTTTTCTTTTATTACCCATTTAGCTATGTCTTTTCTTTGACACTCATCCAGAGGGACTCTCATCATCATGGCTAGATCAGAGAAGCCCAAAGGAAAGGTCTTCATCATCTCTAATCTCCATCTCTCACCTCCCTCCAAAGCAGTTTACAATAAAGAGAACTCACTCCCACATCCTGATCCCTGCTCTTCTTTGATCTTCCCCATCATTTTCTTATTAAAAACAACTGCTCTGTTGCCACCACCACATTTCAAGTCGTCTGGGTAACTATTTTCATCCTTAAATTTTTAATTTTGAAAATCAAGTCATATATTAGAGTTATTATGGCAAATACAATATCCCCACTTGAAAAACCGGGGAAATCTGTAGAGAACAACCTATTAATTTTCCACCAATTAGAAAGCATTAAAATGCTACCCTCTGACTATGGGTCTGGCTTCTTCCTGTCTCAGTCACACCACCTTTCATGGTTTCCTGGATTATTTCTTCCATTGAATAGCAATTAAAAGTGAGAAAATAGAAAATTTTACTCCCTCCAACATAATTTAAATATCTGCATCTGTAACAAGTTACCTAACTCCAGCCAATGGTGCAATATACCACCAAAGTCCGGTGGAACAGAATAATTTCAATAAACCCTTCAATTTCATAGTTTTGGAATTTATTAACTACTAAATTAAAACACACATTGCATTAACCTCTTTACAAATGGATGCGTCAAATAACTTATCAAATAAAAGAATTTTAAAACAGGGGTTTAAAAGTTTTGCTTTAGATTTTATATATAAAGATTATAATCAAATTTGGGAAAAGGGCATTAACACTAGCCAACATTAAAAAAAATAAAGTAATACTGTTTAGATTTTTTTATAATACCTAGTACCATATACAAGCCTCTAGGGAAATCTTTTGTTCGCACCGAGACATATAGCTCCACTTCCTGAATTTCAGTGTCCCTAAAGCCAATGCTACGTTACACGTGAAATTATCTTCCTTCAGAAAAATATGCTCTCATCCTGGAGCTTTCTCCAGGCCAGGTAGCTGGGTCAGCAGCTGCTGCTACAATTCCTTCAGCTGCACTTTGTCCTTCCATCAGAGCACTGGCAGCATATTACAGCCCTTGCTTACGTGAGGTGTGATAAAAAAATTCAGTAAATGGTTAAATTTAAAAATATATATAGGGAAGTTGGGATGGCTCAGTGGATTGAGCGCTGACTTTGCAGCTCCAGGGACTGAGGATCAAATCCTGGCCCTGGCCCGTGTGGACCCATATGCTGAACTGGGGTGTGCCCCCAGTTCAGTTCTCACCGGGACAAGACCCCGGCCTAGTTCCTGCCCTGTGCAGTTCCGCGCCTACCTGTGGAATGAAACTATGTGGAAAAACAAATGATGTGCAACTATGGAGACTGTTTTGGGTCCTCCCCCTTCTCTCTGTCTCTGTCTCTGTGTGTGCGTTTCTCTGTCAAAAAAAAAATAAAAATAAATCTTAAAAAAAAAAAATTAGCTACCTCTATGTCCTGAATCGGTTCAAAATGTTTACCTTTCATGATCATTTTGACTTTGGGGAAGAGCCAGAAGTCACACAGTGCCAGAGCCAGTAGATAACGTGGATGAGGACACACTATAAGGTTTTTATTGTTCAGAATTTGTTGTATCAGAAGCGATGTGTGACCTGAATCCATTTAGGACATTAAGGCAGCCACAACAGTGCAACTAACAACACTCGTGAAAGAGGACTTCCAGAACCGCTTCAGAAAGTGGCTAGAATGATGGGATAAGTGTATCAAAGGGTGGGGGGGGGGGGGGGTAATAGCAATGCATATTTTACTGTGATAAATATTTTTTATTTAAGCATTCACCATATATTTTCTATCACACCTTGTACAAATATGAGTCTTCTCTGCTATAATGTAAACTACACAAGAGAAGAGACTACATTGGGTTGTTCAGTATTATATTCCAAGTACATGGCATACAATAGGTACTTATTAAATATTTACTAAATTAATAATCAGAAAAATGGTGGGTTTTTTTTAAGCCTCAGAAAGCCAAGTGCAACAAATAAAATCAAAGATAAATCCCCTCCCTCTCTTTCATTTAATCTAGTGAGGAACCCACATAAGTGAAAAACATGCAGTGTAGCAAGTGGCCTGAGGCTTGATTTGAAACCCAGCTCAGATACTTACCAGTGTGTGACTTTGGATAAGTTTCTTAACCTCTCTGATCCTCATTTCCTCTTCTGTATAATAAATGTAATAAAGCCCACTCTAAAGGGTTGTTTTAAGAATTTATAAACATATAAAACATCTGATATATATAGGCAATCTATACAAAAACATAGTATTCATTCACTGAATGTGTGCCTGCTATGAGCACTGGAGATACAAAGATGAATAAAACTCTCCTTCAAGACCTAAGACTCCTAAATAATTTGGCAAATGCAGTAACAGAAACAACCAAAAGGTTTGGGGAGCAACTCAGCTGGAGGGAAGGGTAGAACCTATACCAAAAGGAGCACATGACTAGAGATAGAAGATCTAAAAACTATGGCTTATGGGGGTGACCACAAATACTTGGCTTCCTTATCTAATGCAAAGGAAGCCCCCAACTTATGACAATAGCTGATGAGAACCTATCCAAAAGCACATCACACACTGTTTTCTCTCTGAACTCACCTCCTACTACTCCTTCTGCTCTCTTGTCTCCTTGATGTGCTGAATACTCACACCTTAGGCTTTGCACTGGCTGTCCACTCTGCCTAGGTTTTCTTCATCTGTTTATCCAAGTAGCCCGTTATCTCACCTTCTTTCAAGTCTTTGCTCAAATGTCACTGTTTAATAAAGCCAACCTTGGGGAAGCCGGGATGGCTCAGTGGGTTAAGCACTCACTTTGTAGCCCCAGGTACTGAAGATCGAATCCTGGTCCTGAACCGTGTGGACCCGTACACTGAACTGGGGTATGCTTCCCATGCAGAGGCCCCAAATTTGGTTCTCACTCCCCCCACCACCACCACCATGGTTCCGCCCCTGGCTTGAAGGGGCATGGCTCCCATGCAGGAGGCCCCCAGCCCAGTTCCTGCCCTGCCTGGCCCCTGCCCACCTGTGTGGATCAAAACCATGTCAAAAACTGATGACATACAACTATAGAGACTGCTCTGGGCTCTCCCCCTTCTCTCTCTTTCTCTCTCTCTCTCTCTCTCTCTCTCTCTCTCTCTCTCTCTCTCTCTGTGTGTGTGTGTGTGTGTGTGTGTGTGTCCGTCAAAACAATAAAACAAATCTTTAAAAAAATAAGAATAAAAAAATAAAGCCAACCTTGACCAGCCTATCTTAAATTACACTCCCCGGATCTCACAAAATATGCTGTTCGTTATGTTTGCTGTTTCCTGACACCACCACCAAGCTTCGTGAGGGAAAGATCTTAGTTTTGCTCCTCGAGGTATGCCGAGTGCCTCAGACAGTGGCTGCACATAGCAGTGTTGAATGAATGAAGTGTGGCTGGAATGTGAAGTCAGTGCCGGAAGTTGAGAGAGGTGAAGCTGGAAAGATGTACAGAGGCTTTGAATGCTTAGGTAAAGAGCTTAGATTTTTATCTGGTAACTAAGGGGAAGCCATTAAAGGTGAGTGGCATGTTCAGATCTGCTTTTTAGATAAGTCACTCAGGGAAAAGATTTGAAGGGAATAAATGACAGAGCCTTATAGTTAAGAGGCTGCAGCAACAAATGAGTCAGAGAGCAAGCTAGGAAAGACCTAAACTAGAGCAGTAGAAATAAAGAGACGATTCAGTTCCTCCCGGTATGTCCCTGGCTCCCCAGCCCTGAGCTCAGAGTGAATGAGTCTGTCAGCAGGTCCCGCAGAGCACATGGCATTTTGCTCCAGAGGAGATCTCTCATCCAGTCTCAGAAAGGTCTTAAGTTACAAGATTCATCCACAGGAGGTAGGTGGCATGCTGTGTGATTATCCAACACCATCCTGCCAGAAAGGAGAGACAGACAAGGGAGCTGAGGGTTCCAAGCCAAGGGAACAGAAGTCCAAGAGGAACACAACATGCTAAGGTGTAGTTGTTCTGGTTAAATGTAAGTACGACATCACTGTACACGAGGCTGATCAGACGTTCTGTTTTAAACAGGACAGAAAACAATGGCACTGTCCCATTTCAAATGGGACGTATGGAGAGCCTCGTCTCACTGAGCTAAAATCAAGATGTCAGTAGGCTGACCATATCTACACGGTCCTCAAACTAGAAGATGCAAAACAAGAGTACCTGATACATCTTTCTGAATCAACAAATTTATTGCAAGATTTGGAAGAAGCAAGTACTTTGATAAGAAGCATTCTGCTGCAAAAGAGCAGGTGAGATGGAAAGGGATGGGACATGGGCCCAGGAAAAAGTCCAATCTCTGAAGTTTCACCCAGGTGGGACCGAAGTGGTAGACCTGCAGCCAGGGTGGCTTCTCCTCCTGTCCCCAGGCCGTCCTCCAGGCTCACCTGGGATTTGGGGTGTGATGCTTCTGATGGCCACGATGAGACCAGGTACCCTCCAGATGTGAATCCCGTACAGAGTACACCATTGCAGTTGGCACACCTCCATTGTTCTGTAAACCAAATGGTCTTTCCCGGGGCTCCTTGCATATACACTGTGTCCTTCTTGCGTTATTGCCACCTGCAGCTTGCATCCAACCTCCGGCCAATCTCCCCCACAACGTGGCTGGGCTTCCTGGATCTCAGCATCCTCTAGTGCAGCATTTAAAATGCAGGAAGTGTGGCTTGACCTCCAGGAGGCTGGCTGTGGCCCTGCCGTGGCCCTCCACAGTCTGAGGGGGCGGGGCCTTGTTGCATTTGCCATGCCCCTCTTGCGGTCTAGGCAGAGTTTCCTTAAAAAGGTCACGCACCTCTTCCGCACCCCCACCAGCCCTGCTGGCTCCCTCTGGGGTTCCTCTGTTGCTGGTGGTGATGTGGTGGGAGGGAGTCCCCAGGGACACCCTGGGGGGCTGGTAGAGTGCTGATCATGGATTCCGTGCTGGGTGGGGGCCTGGCTGACTGTTCGGCCTCCTGACTCAGGCCCTGAGGCTAATGTGCCTGAGGAAACGGGGAGCACTGTGGCTGAGACTTCTGAGTTGGGGGAGCACTGCGGCTGTTGAGACAAAGGGACCCCAAGGGCCTTACCTGCATGGTGCGCCATGGACCAAGAGCTTCTTTGTTTTTAGGATGAGGTACGTGGCCATGACACGGCTGGATGTGTTTTTGTTCATTGTGTCCTGGATCTGGTTCCACTGGAAGCCCATGTTCACCATTTCCTCTGTCACCCAGGCCAAGTCATCACTGGGTGGCTCTGGATAGGGCCTGAGTTCCTTCTTCAGGCCCATGTTTAGCCAAGGGCTCGGTGGGAAGTCTTCTCAGTGTTCTCTGTCATGCGGCTTGACGGTTATTCGTTTTTTTTAGTACCGGTAAGTTACCTACTTCACGAACAGCACAGAGTACTTTCTGCTCACTACCCACTGCCTGAGCTGCCACAAGTTTGTTCCCTTGAAAGGGACGGTCCCAGTGACCGTCCTGGAGCGCAGCACCCCCAGACTCCAGAAACCCACTGGAGGGCCGTCCTAGGGCTGGCCCAGGAGCTGCTCGGGGGCCGTATAAAAGGGGTTGCCGCCGATTGCTCCATTTCCTTCATCGAAGAGCGTGCTGAGTCCCAAGTCCGCGATTTCACGTTCACATCTGCATCAAAGAGCACACTGCTCGGCAGCAGGTCCCTGTGGACGACTCCCCTCTGGTGGCAATGTGTACTGCTGATACCAGCTGCTGGAAGACGCCTTGGGCTTCCTTCTCCATCATGAGGCTGGGGGTGATCCCACGTGTCCCCTCCACTTAGGTACTCCATGAGACAGAATGATGCTGGGGCTGTCAATCACCACAAATAATTGGACTATTTCAGATGATGCAGTGCTTTCATGCCGTTGACTTCTTGCTGGAGAAGTCTGTGAAAACTGGAGAAGCCCTGCAGATACGTAATTTTCACAGCCAGCTCTGTGCCGGTCAGAATGTGATGGCCCAACCTCACCTTGCCAGAACTGCCCTGGCCAACGGCTGCAAACTCATGTGACATGGTGACTTGCTAAGTACAGTGATCCCTCGTTTTTCGCGGTTAATGGGGACCAGAACCTTCCGCGAAAGCTGAAAAACCGCGAAGTAGGATTTGCCCCTAGGAATTTTCTCATTGGTCGATGTGGCACCGGAAACCAATCAGGCGCCTGTATGAGAGCCCGTGGGATGGACTCTGAGTCAACGCATCTCTTTGTGTGACATGCAGGGATCCTTCTCTCTCGGGCATCCACATGAAACAACGCTCCTTTCCGCCATGTGGCTGCCAACATGGTTGTATTTTTTCATTTTTATTTTTTGATGAATATTTTGGAAAAACCCATGAAGCACTGAAGCTGCAAAACATGAACGCGAAGTGGCGAGGGAACACTGTACACTCATTGATGATATGCTAACTCTGCTTAATAACTATGCCAGTTGGGGAAGCCGGATGGCTCAGTGGGTTAAGCGCTCACTTTGCAGCACCAGGGACCAGGGGTCAAGTCCCGGCCCCGGCACGTGCGGAACCATGTGCTGAGCTGGGAGCTCCCCCAGTTCGATTCTCTCTCTGTCTCTGTTACTGTATCTCTCTCTCTGTCAAAAAAATAAAAATAAATAAAAAAAATATATTTAAAATAACTATGCCAATAAATAACTATACTAACTATGCTGACTAAATGTACTAACTATAACAGCAGTGCTAACTATACTCACTGTACTACCTAGACTATTAATAACTAAAAACACTGAACATAATTGAAAGAAACAAATGAGAAAAAAATAATGAAAAAGAAAAACCAAAAATGAGAAAATTAAAATAAAAGAATGAAGGGGAAAAGAACAAAATAGAATGAGAAAAGAGAGAAAAGAAAAATTTTAAAAAGAAAAATAATAAATCAAAAAAGGAAAAAATGAGAAAAAAATAACAAAACTGAAAGAAAAAAATAAAGTGAGGGGAAAAGGGAGAAAACAAACTAAGAGGTCCAAGTCCCACAGGTCACCCCAAATCAGCTTCCTGGGCTACAAAGAACAAAAACCTCAGCCCAGAGAGGTTTATATGACAGGGGGACCCTCCCCCCCCAAAAAACAGAATTATCTTCTGGAGGGCGGGCCCCGTGTAGTACAGGCCTCCCTCACTAGGCGAGTGCTCCAGAAACTCTTCAGCATCAGTATACCAGCTGGCCTTGTTGTGAAAAGCTGCAGTAAAAAAATTTGGGGAACTATTTCAATGCATTTGCCCAGTTCACGATGGGTGATTTACACAAACAACGTGCAGCATGACAACACACCTGCCCACACCACACTTAGTGTTCAGCAGTTTTTGACCAAAAGCAGCATGACACGCACACTTCTCCCTCCCCATTCACCAGATCTGGATCTCACCCCCAATTGACTTATTTGTTTCCCCAGATGAGAAAAGTTCTCAAAGGGAAAAGTTTTCCCAGTGTGGAAGAGGTGAAACAAAAAAGCAGCAGAAATATTAAAAGGCATCAATATCAAGGAGTTCAAAAACTGTTTTGAGCAGTAGAAAAAGCATCTCAATAGGTGTATTGCATCAAACGGGAAGTACTTTGAAGGTGACTAAAGTTTAAATATGTAAAAATAAATACACAATATTTTATAAATAAATTACTGTGGCTTTTTTTTTTTTTCATTCCTCCATGTATAGGAGATTTTTGTAATTCCATCACTATGGTGCTTTATGGGGTTAGAACTAGAAACTGACCAATCCCGACTGAGGATGAACCACAGTGATTTAGTCATATCTTGAAAAGTCCCTAAGATATACGTGTCCACTCCTTCAGCCAAGAAATGGTGCTGCCCTTAGAGAATCACTGCATTGGTATATATTAACTTTTTATGTAAAATGTTCATTTAAAAGGTATCTACAAACATTATTCTTAAAACCCATCTTCTACTTATTAATACCATGGCTTAGCCCAGTAGTTCCCTCAGAAAATACTTTCATGTGTGTATTCATTTTGGATACCTCGAGTTTTTTGGTTTTTGTTTTCCAACAAACAAAAACTTGTTAAAAGAAAAAGGAGGAGAAGAAAGGAAGGGAGGGGATTTATCTGAGGCCTAATTAGGTTAACTCAGGCAGGAGTTGATAACTGACAAAGTGAGAGGAGAGAGAAAGAAGACTCAAAGATGACTCTTAGGTTGTAGTATGGGTGGGTGACTAGGAGGCTGAACTAAGTGAGGTCTAGAATGTGGAGAGGAAGAGGGGAGAGGAGCAAGAGAGGTGATGAGTTCAGTGTATAGCGGGCCCTGTGTGATTGGTGGAAAGGAAATTTGGAGCTCAGGAGAGAGGTTTAGACTGAAGATATTCTTTTTACCTGGTGATAATTACACTAATTTTAAAGGAAAAACGATTTCCATTTCAACCATCCAAATTTGCTTCCAAAAACAGCAGGAATTAAAATACAGTGATGTGGGGAAGCCGGGATGGCTCAGTGGGTTAGGCGCTCACTTTGCAGCGCTGGGGACCAGGGATCGAATCCCGGCCCCGGCCCGTGCGGAACCATGTGCTGAACTGGGAGCTCCCCCAGTTCAGTTCTCTCTCTGTCTGTGTCTCTGTATCGCTCTCTCTCCCTGTCAAAAAATAAATAAATAAATAAAAATATATATTTAAAAAATTAAAAAAAAAATACAGTGATGTTTCTTGAGATTATATATATCTGCGTATTATATATGTGTGTGTATGTGTGTGTGTGTGTACCCCCCCTTCCCCAGACAGCAAAAAGAGAAAGTAAATTTGGAGGGGGGAGATTATTTAATTGATTCTTGCTCTAGACTTCATTTTTTTTTTAAAGCTCTTTAGCAAGCCTTTATTTTATTTATTTTATTTTATTTTTTTAATTTATTTTATTTTATTTTTGACAGAAAGAGAGAGAGATAGAGATAGAGACAGAGAGAGAACTGAACTGTGGGAACTCCCTAGTTCAGCATGTGGGTCCGCCTGGGCCGGAGCCGGGATTTGATCCTCGGTCCTCGGGGCTTCAAAGAGAGCGCTTAACCCGCTGAGCCATCCCGGCTTTCCCATTTATTATTATTATTATTATTATTATTTTTTAACTGAACTGGGGGCCTCACCGCATTCAGGAAGCACTCCCCGGTTCAGCATGTGGGTCCGCCTGGGCTGGAGCCGGGATTCGATCCTCGGTCCTCCGGGCTTCAAAGCAAGGGCTTAACCTGCTGAGCCATCCTGGCTTTCCCTTCAATTTTTTTTTTAAGATTTATTTTTATTGTTTTTGACAGGGAGAGAAACAGAGAAGGGAGAGGGACCAGAGCAGTCTCCATAGTTGCACATCATTGGTTTTTCCACATAGTTTTAGTCCACAGGTGGGGGTGGGGCTGAGCAGAGCAGGAACCAGGCCAGAGTCTTGCCCCAGTGAGAACCAAACTGGAAGCACATCCCAGGTCAGCAAATGGGTCTACACAGGCCAGGACCAGGACTCGATCCTCAAACCCCAGGGCTGCAATGAGTGTTCAACCCTCTGAGCCATATGGGCTTCCCTTCCCCCAATTTTTTTTTTTTTTTAGCAGGTTTTTTTTGGTTTGTTTGTTTTTTGTTGTTTTTTTTTTTAGCTAACTGCTAGGGGGGAAAATCATAATCTCTTCCTCCCCCCAAAAGCTACTATGTTTGGATGTGAAATAAGTAATGATATAATACAAAGAATATACCCTTTCATTTTGTAAGGAAGTTAAAGAAATTCAAAGGCAATATTATATATTCAAACCAAATTTAAGGAAATACTTTTGAAATGACATGTAATTAGTGGAAGTTACTATCACAACATATGATTGAGGCAAATTGCTTCATGAGCTTTCCCTTCTCCCCAATCAAACCTTTATATAAAGCATGGAAGAAGAGACAACACTATATTGTCACTTAAAACGGCAAGTAGGAAGCAGTGTACATTGTTTCACTTCAATATTTTTATTATGTGTTGAATTTTTTTCCTTTATGCCAGGCACTGTGCTAGGCAATTGTCCACACTTTACCTGTTTTCCTCTCCCCTTTGA
This sequence comes from Craseonycteris thonglongyai, assembly GCA_004027555.1. Lineage (NCBI taxonomy): Eukaryota > Metazoa > Chordata > Mammalia > Chiroptera > Craseonycteridae > Craseonycteris > Craseonycteris thonglongyai. The sequence continues at coordinate 23,361 of PVKE010015207.1, forward strand.
AGGAACAGGTGACAAAACAACAACAAAACAGGACTTAGACAGTTGAGCAACTTGTTAAAGGTCGTTTTGCCATCAAGTGATGGAGATATCTTTAAAGAGATGGGGAAAAAATTATTTTCTTTCCAGGATCTCACCAATTATTTGTTGCAACTTGCCTTGACCTGTTAAGGTTGGCATATGCAACCAGGGTATGTGAGACACTCTGGCAGGTTCACAGTTGTTACTTATAACCAAAACCGAGCAGGCCAGGCACTTGAAAAAAATATACTATGCGTAATACCTTCGTTATATAAATTAACTTAAAAAACAAAAGATGATCTAAGCCCATGTTAGTTGATCTGAGAACTGTCTCCACAGTGTTAGTAATAATACAACTGTTTTCAGTATTATGAAAAAAACATTTTTTTCTAAAGGTGAGCTTATTACTTAGGACTACGAGGAGAATGTTTAACTCGATAGACACAGTTGCGAGCTAGGGTGATAAGAAGTGATAATAGAAGGTGTGTCCAAGCGCGCGCGCACGCACACGCACACACACACACACACACACACACACGGGATGGTTCGCAGGGCCTGGGCTTCACCCACTCACTCGCACAGAGCCCTCTCCCTACACTTTTTCTGAACTGATTCTAGTCAAGTCAAAGCTTCGAGATGAGATGGAAGGCACCGTCGGTTTGTTTTTAAAAGAGCACTCTTTCCCGGGCTGCGCAACAAACTAGCTTCGGTGGCCTTTCACTGACTGTCACCGAATATACTACGTGGAGGACTTTCATCCTCAAAACCAGATTACCAAGTCACCGTCTGCTTTCTACTTTTGATTGCGATCCTGGCCGCTCTCGTAATTCGCAGAACATTTTGTGCGCCCGCAAATGCAGCTTTTACCTGCAAGCAGGAAAGCATCCGTTTTCCAGCCCCTTTCCTCCCCGGAGAGAGAACCTGGGGTCAGCCCTCCACCATAGTAAGCACTTGCAACCCTTGTTTCTTTAGACCGCGCCCCTTCTGTATCGGTCACCTTAAAATCCTTTTAATTAAAAAGAGAGAGGGAGGGAGGGAGCGCACGCTACCGCTCGGGCGTGAAGCCCCAGCGCAGAAAGTGAAAGTGGGCGCCGGGCCGGGCTGCAGGCGCGCTGGGGATGGGCGGGAAGCCAGGGCGCAGTGCCCTTCACGTGACGCGCGGTGGCCCAATCCAGGTGGCGCCGCTCCCCGCGCGGCCACCGGGCCTGGGGAGCTCTCCTCTGTCAATGAAAGTTATCATTTGGGCTGCTACCGCTAAACGCTGCGTAAAGAGGGCTTTGTACCGCCTTCCCCTTCAGGTCCCCCCTCCTGTCCATTGCAGGAGTTGTACATCCCTAACTCGGGTTCCTGGGCACTGTGCACCATCACTTTAATCAGCCTGTGCTTACGGAATGGGCGAGACAGGGCCTTTCCTCTTCGGTGTGTCGCTAGGTGGGCCCAGGAAGGATCCCGGCCTTGGTTCTCTCGAGTCTGCGTTCTGAAGAGGGAGCTAGGACGGTGCCCGCCTACTTTCTCCAAAGCAACAAGTGCAAAGTGGTGATTAGAGAAAGTCTGAAGACTTTGGGCCCCAACACGCGACTCGGGGAGTCCCGTTGTCGCCACCTTTCCCTTGAGCCCCTGGAAAACAGGACAGATAGATGCAGATGACAGTCCTTTTACAGTATTTCAAACGACTGGATATTTTCTCCATTGGAGTCTTTATGCTTAATTCAGTATCTTAAACGATTTAAAGGAACCAAAGCCCTCATTTAGATAACGTTTTTGCTCTTTTAAAGATTTCTGGGAGGCTTAACTGTAGCTTCTAGGTTTTCTTCCCCCATTATCTACCCCAGGGTGTGTGTGTGTGGGGGGGGGGGGGCTAGCTTTTCTAAACGCTGTAACAATAGAACTGGTTTAATCCACCTCTGGGTAGGCCACCCCAGCCCCGAAGCCCTCCTTCACACTCCAACCTGCCCCTTAGCTATGTTTGTGTAATCAGAGACTGACTGTAGCTGCATTGCCGTCTCTCCCCGGGAAGGCTTCGTTTGCATGCGCTGCCGCGGCTGATTTTCCCGGCGTATCGGGGCGAGCGGAGACGAGGCCGTGCGCAGGAGCTGCGTTTCCTGCCGGATGTCGCGTGGAGCCGCGCAGGTGTGCGGGCGACAACGCCGAGGGGGGTGGCGCTCGACGGGTTCGCGACGTTGCGTGTGCGATTCTAAGAACTCGATTTTTAAAGAATCAAGACTATGGTAGCCAAAAATCCATGAACCTGGACGAGGATGTTAGTGGAGAGAATCACGCCCAGGGTTAGGAACCGTAGGAGGGTGGTGATTTGGGGCTCTGCTTATGGCGATGTGGGGAGCGACCCGCTGGTATTCGTCTGTGTTTGAAAACGGCGTAGGAAGAAAGACAGGAGGATGCACCCTTTGCATTTCGGTTTGTGTGGAGGCTAGAATTCCGGGTTACCGCTTGGGGGGGGGGCATGAAACGCAGAATCGGATGGATGCGCCTGGTGCTTGGAACGTTAACTATACATCTCCCTAATTTGTGAAATGTGAAGAAGAGAAGCAAGGCCGCGTCCGTGAGCTGAACAGGGGTCACAGCCAGCGTGCATTGCTCTCCCGTCTCGGGAAAGCGGCGCCTGAAGTTGGACAAAGCGCTGCGGTTGCGTGGAGGTGGGTGGAGGCCGGGGGGCGGGGTGGGCGCCACGAGGAACGGGTCGTGCGCGCGCCGCGCCGCGGGAGGCCAGGGGGTCGAGGTCAGAAGCCCCCACAGGGTGCGTGCGGCTCCGGACAGACGCTTCCCCGCAGAGTCTCTGTTGAAGAAGCAAATTCCACAGTGACTCGACTGCGCTCAGCGTGTGGGCGCTACTAGCGGCTCTCGATTGGACGGCATTCGCTTAAATTGCGTAATCATAATAAAGAAAAATCCGCAATGACGCTTTCGCTCGAGGATGCGCATGGACGCGTGACAGAGCGGAGACAAGCTTCGCAATTACGCACCTTTTCCTCCGAACTGAGCTCCTCTTTTTAAACTCGCTCACCCTCCTCTCCCCCAAAAAGGAAGGGGGAAGGGACGAGAATTACAGAAATGGTGTGTTCATTGGCTCGCGATGGGCAGGAAACAAATGCGGTGTCCTGGCATCAGGTCGACAGGACTCTCCACATAGGTTTAGAGTTGGTCGTTTTGTCTGGAGGTGCGCGGGCTCCGGGAGAAGGGGCTTGGGCAGGACAAGTCCCCTGAGAAATCCCTGCCCGGATGCCCCTGTCCTGCGCGTCCCTTTCCGAGCGTCCCCTTCTGGGAGCAGATTGAGCGGTGTGCGTGTAGACCTTTCATGGCCAGGTCGTTTTCAGCGCGCCCGCCTGAGGCTGCGTGAGGATGTGGCGCCCCCGCCGCCGCCCCCAAGTCAGGGCCGGGGCCGTGGCGCCTTTCGTCCCGGCCGGGGGAGAGTGGGCCGGTCACGGGCGCCCCCGCAGGTCTCGGAGCATCCCGCCGTCTTGAGCTTTTAGCTAAGAGAGAGGAGGACCCCTGGACCCTGGTTGATCGGATTAGAGCGCGCTTTTGCTCCCGCCTAGCGCACTGCCTCCCTCTGCCCGGGTTGGGAAGCCGGGGAGATGCGTCCAACTCCAACGCTGCGCGGTGACAGTCCGCCCTGGTCGCCCAGCCTCGTCCCCCTTCCCGCGCCGCCCCGCTCCACGTTCTTTTAGAGTCTGAGGCAAGTGTGTAGGTTGTGCCTGGGTGGGAGAGGGTCTGGGCAGGTGCCACGTGGGCGCACCTACCGGGGCTGCCACGTTCTCTTTGGAGTCCGTGAGAACCACCGACTGCTTCTGCCTTTGAGCACCGGGCTGGGCAGGGTAACTCAGCCGCGTGGGCACTCCGGGCGATGGTCCCGGAAGGCTTTTGTTTCTTTTTAGCAAAGCTTTCTAGGGGGGAAACAAAAACAAAAAACTTTTTTTTTACGTTTTAAATATTTTGATGGGCATAGAAAGGAATAACAACGTTTCAAAACAGGAGGGGGTAGCAAAAGGGAAAAGGCTGATTTGGAGGTGTTTTTACTTCGCTGTCACTGCTGGAACGACCACTGTGAGGGACAGAGGAAGAGCGATTCAGAAAAGGATTGAGTAAAACCTTTAGCTGGAAGGTAATCGGAAACACACGAGTGGGAAATATCATAAAGTGCACAGAAGATGCACGATGCACAAACGTGATTTGAGAACTTCTGCGCTCACTGAAAGCCTTGTGGAGAATAAATACTTGGTTATTTTCACAAGTACCCGTATCTCCCTTTGAATGAAACTTTTTTTTTTTTTTTAATAAGCCAACTAGACTTGTTTCCTTCATTTGGAAGCACAATGAAGTTTCTAACATAAGTAGTCAGCCACAAAATCTGACTCAAGATAATAAGTAGAATAATTTCAGGGGACAGCTCTAGTTTATAAGGCCTGACATTAAAATATGATATTTTTAAACACTGTGATACAAAAACACAGGGAAACAATTGTTCCAGTCTTGGAGTAACATCATTTCCTTGCTCTGTATTGAAAAAAAAAAAAAGGCTTCAGTAGAATGTGGCTCCTCTCCTCTCTCATTCCCAATACCTCTTCGTTAAAGCTTGATTTCTTTCTGATCATAAAACATCTTAGAAATTTCTACTTTAAAAATACTTCCTGATTTTAAAAAGCAAGGCAGGGTGAAATTCTTAAATTACCACAGGGCCATGACCAGATTATACAACACCTTTTCTCCTGACCTGGGTGTTTTAAAGAATAGGAGGGCTGTCCAGAAAGAAAAAAAGAAGAAAAAAAAAATCCAGCCATTGTCATTATAACGAGAATGGTTACTTGGCTGGATACTTCCCCTACAGCCCTCCTGTGCTTAATCAGCATTTCATCTAACTATAGTCTTTAAATAGTCACAATTTAATCTGAATGAATGTTGCCAAACTGCTAGTACACTGAAATAGAAACACAAAGGTCAAATTCCCCATAATTGTCATATAAACGTGTTGATTACTGGTTATGCATGAAGTGAAAGTTAATTAATGATTATTTCTATTGAATATACAACATTAAGACAAATTATTAAGTGAGATTCCAAATATTATATATCCACTGCTTAATTCTTATGGTAGCATGCCTATTGGGCTCTCTGTGCAGTATATTAAAGATTTATCATTGTAAATTATCTGTTTCCTAAGCATTGGAAAGAAATGGAAAGTTAACTTTTTCTGAAGCATTTAACCCCTACCCTGACAAAAACCTTATGGTTTGGACTTCATTTTAATGTATGCCATGTTTTGAAATCTATTTGGTCTTGAATATTCTTCAGCTTATGTGCAAGATAACTTATTATCCTTTACTAGATCTTTATGGCTATTTTAAATAAAGGTTTTTTAAAAGCTAATACCAAGAGAGAGTGTTACAAACTGAAGTCTGTATCTTCTTGAGAGTCCATATCCATTTGAGTCTTTGGGTTTATAAGCACATTTCATTTTGTAGTGGTAACATCTTTGAAGGGGACATGGAGCTAATAGTTGTCATCTCCTTTTGAAAGAGAGGGGACTAGAATCTTGTGGTTGTGACACAAATTAAATGTTGTTTCTGCTAGACTGTCGCCCAAGATTTTGGTTTGCCACATTTCAGTAAATAAGAAAACAAATACTGGACTTAGAAACACTACTTCTTATTTCTCGGCTTCTTTTGTGACTGTGTGATTTCTTCACTTAACCTGCCCTGCCCTATCTATACTTTCTCACTATACATCAGGCTGGGCAAGACGTTGACCGTGGTCACCAGTGGACCGCCAAAACCATTTTGGGATGATACCTGAGTAATAAAATAAATGGCTAGTGGACCACAACACTTGGAAAATTAGCCCTTGCCTTGAATATATCTGCCCAGGCCTGCTATACTCTTATAGGCTGCTAGGAAATTCTGAGCAGTAAAAATCTTCTTGAAGGGCAACCTAATGGGCAACCAAATTTAAATGACAAGCGTGTATTAAGCACCTACTATAAGGGCTGGGGTAAAAAGTGGGAGAAAAGGAATAAAGTTTACAAATGAAAATGCCTCACAAATAATCCTAAGGCATTGGGATGAATCATGTTACTTTCCCTGCAAATTCTTTCAATAGCAGTCTTTTAAATTTTGTACTTATATCTCGCTGTCTAAATTGTTGGTGAGTTTTGTCATGTAAATCATGAAAAGACTAAAAATGTGGGCAGGGATTCTAATATTTTTTAAAATTATTTCTCTCCGTTTGTTTTCTCTCTTTTTAATGCTAGGATACTTGCTTAATTGATAGTACAATTTTAAGCCTTTCCAAACAAAATTACTTATTTGTTCTTAAAGCTAATGACATTTCTAAATTACACTTGAGTAAGAGTCTCATCATATTTGGAAAACTGTCCAGTCTTGACTCCTTAACTGGTTAGAAGTGATGTTTATTGCATTTAGGGACTAAAGTTTCCGTAAGTACTGCCATCAGACCACTTACAAGCCTTTTCAAATGGAAGTAGGTTGGAGAGGTTGTCCTTTAGAACGCTTGTACTCTCCTTATTTATAAAAGGGATTTTGAAGTATTTCTTTCCCTATTGTAAATTATAAAATAATTGGAGGCATCACAAACTACTGGAAAATAAGTAAAAACTTCCAGAGTGTGTATTGCAAAAAGGAACAAAATGATCTATTTTAGTCTTTTATTGTGGGGTAGCTAAGTATGTTGGTTTCTTGCTCTTCAAAATTGTACGTTAATTTGAAGGAGATTTTTCTTTCAGGACTTTTAGCCACGTTTTCTTGTAACTTTTAAATAGTTCCGTAAAGAAAGCTGCCTGTGTAAGTAGTGGAAGGCTCTGTATGCCAAGTCTTTCAATCGTTGCCTGCATAAAATATGTTGCGGGATTTCCCCTAATGAAATTTTAAATATGTTTCTATGGATTCTAATATAATCCGTGGATAATATGGAAACAAAAGAATGTGTGTTAAACATTACCATTGCCGAAGAAAAATGTTTCTTTTGACTGGAACACTGTAAACTTTTAGTAATGGTGAGGACCCCTGCTTTAAGAAAGAGACCACTGCATGTAGTATTTATTAACATCTGACAATTAAGAGTCAATGTTTTATAACTAATAGAAAAATTGTACTGGATGCTCAGGAAGAATTAAAAAGAGAACTGGCTGTTAAGAGTTTAGAAACATTCTATTAGAAAACTGTGTATACTTTGGTTGATTTCTATTTTACATTATGTAATTACAAAGTACAAGGAGTTTGATATATGAATTTAAAATATTTTTATTACAAATTTAATTTGCATCTGGCTGTGGTTTTCTAACAAGTTAATTATTTCAGACTAACATTGCTGCCTCTCAGCATTATATACTTGAAATATTGGTGAATTGTATTTGAGTCCATCAAACTTGAAGTTTGTGGCTAAATATTAACACTCTTTCATTTTTTTAAATTAGTAATACTTTAAACAATGAGAAAAGACAGATTTGAAAAAACTTTTTAAAACTTTATATTTGATAACAAAAATTTTCTATCCTTAAAATTAATCTAAAAAATGCAACATATTGTTGGATAAGAAGTTTAGACTGTTAGTAAACCCATGAGTCCAATAGATATACTGAGTCATCTCCCTCAGTACCTTTGACAGTTAATTTTACATTATTTAGATTCTTATCTCCCCCAGGATTTTGGGTCTCAATCTCTTTATGAATCAGACTCAGGGAAGCCGGTCCACCTGGTTTAAAATTAAATGACATTAATCCCCAATTTTCCTCAGTACTTTATTCCTTCTTCTCACATCTCTTATTTGTCAGCCCAGGGACTGTTAGTCAACACTCATCAAAAGGAAACTTTTTGTCGTTTATGATTCTGCCTCTGCTAGGTGGTATCATACATCTTCCCTTATTGGGCTATTACAGATCAGCCTGGCTATGGTTTTGCACTGGGATTTTTAAAAAGAGAAAACACATGTGCTTTTCCATTAAAAGTTAAAAAAACACATCGTGATCAGTTAGAACAGAAGTAACACATAATGCTTTCCTTTGCATTAAACTAGAGCAAGACACCAGTTCCAGAAAGTTTCCTGTTAGTGACTAGGTGGGCACACTGTACCTTGGAACCAGAGAGAATTGCTGTCCCAAGTACAGAGCAGACCCAGTGCCCTTTCAAATTCTTCTCCATTTGGAGTCTCTCTCCTTCTGATCTTTCTCCCCAGCTTTGCTCAACAAAAATACTGTCTGCTCCTGACAGTCCAGTGAAGACTTAATTCCTAGGGAATCTTTTGTTCAGCCAGAGGCAGCCCTTCTGTGGACTTCATTAAGTGTGTTGGTACTTCTGTGTACTTGCCTTGCATTCAGTTCCCCGGGATTTGAGTGTCACTGTGTGATGGGCTCAAATAAACCAAAGCAAGCCTTCACCTGCCCTCAAGTTACATGCCACTGGCTCAGGCCCTTGAGTGCAGTAGTAATAGACTCAGACCCAGTACTTACCAACAAGCTTATGCAACCTTCAGAGTTACTTAATTTCAGTGCCTTGGTTTCCCCATCAGTTCAATATGGGCAGTTGAGATGAAATGGTACTTGAAAAAAAATAACCAGCTTAAATTCAAGAGTTGCTGAATATTTTTGGAGTATTTTGTTTTGACTTATGTCATTTTTAAAGTAGGATGAAATATGTGACCTTCCTTTACTTACAGATTTCAACTATACCAGAAAGTAGAGAGAATAACATAACCAACACCTATCTCCAATGTACTTATCTCTATGTACTGATCTTCAAGACACATCAAAGACATTATTACTTCAGCTTTTATAAATACATACTTTTTCTTTTCTTTTAATGTTAAAGCCTTCTATGCACTCTTTCCATCTCTTTATTCTCTCTCCCTAACCAGGGTTATTCCTATTCTCATCCATGGGTTTTAGACCTTTACTACATTTGTATGTATTCATTGTTTTGGTTTGCTTATTTAGAAACCTGTCATACTTGGTATGATGCTGTATACATGTGTTCTTTTTAACTAAACATTATGTTTTTTGGAGATTTACTCACATTGATATATGTTGCTTTGGTTCATTGCATTATCAATGCTGTAGTATTCCATTAATGAACTTACCATCATTCATTTATTTATTTTGTAACATTTGCTATTTCAAATGATGTTGCTGTGAAATTCTCATACATGTCTCTTTGTGCACAGGTTGATTATCTCTCTAGAATACTATATAGAAATGGAATCATAAGCTCATAGGTAATGCCTATTTTCAGCTTGGATAAATATTAAATTGCTTTTCCAAATGGGTGAGCCAATTTACATTGCTACTAACATATGTGAGAACTCCTGTTTCAGCAATATTGTCACTGACACTTGAACTTGAATATTTTCCCACTTCAGACAGGTATAAAATGATGACTCATTCTTGTTTAAAGTTATATTTTCCTAACTGCTAGTGAGACAGCATCAATTCATTGTTAAACATCTGGCTTTTCTCTCCTTTGACTTGCTTGTCCTTATTTATTTATTTATTTATTTAAATTTCGGGCAGATCATTTTCTTACTGATTTTCATTCTTTTTCTATTCTGGACTCTAATTTATCATGGGTTATCTTTGCTGTAAAAATATTTTCTTGATTTGTGGTTTAGTCAGACATTTATGGTATCATTAAAAATGCATGTTTTGTTTCATTTGAGATATAATTGATATATAACATTGTATTACTTTTAAGTATACAACAATGATTTGATATATGGTTATATTGTGAAATGATTGCCACAATAAATGTAGTTATCATGTATCACTACACGTAGTTACAAATTTTTCTTTTCTTGTGATGAGAACGTCAAAGACTCACCTTCTTAGCCACTTTCATATATACGTATTACAGTTTTGTCAACTATAGTCACCATGCTATATACATCTTATAATTAGAAGTTAGTATTTTTTACCATCTTCACCCATTTTGCCTACTCTGGATCTATGAGTTGTGGGGTTCTTTTAGATTCCACATATAAGTAAGAGTTTTACTTTTAATATAGTAAAATATATTAATGTTTTCCTTTAGAGTTTGTGCTTTTGTCTATTGTTTAAAAAATTATTCCTTAGCCTGAAGTCATAGGTATATTTACCTATATTTTCTTCTAAGTTTCAGAAAGTTCTGCTTTGTTTTGTTTTTTTTGTTTTTTTTAATTTTTTTTTTTTTTTATCTTTTCACATTTATAGAGAGAAATTATCTTTTTGTCTTTCAGTGCATAGTTATTTCTATTTTACTTTTTGACAGATAGAGAGAGAGACAGAGACAGAGACAGCTAGAGAACCGAACTGTGGGAACTCCCCAGTTCAGCACGTGGGTCCTGCCTGGGCCAGAGCCGGGATTCGATCCTCGGTCCTCATGGCCTCAAAGCGAGCGCTCAACCCGCTGAGCCGTCCCGGCTTTCCC
>PVKE010015208.1:0-33797 GCA_004027555.1 Craseonycteris thonglongyai
TGAAAAATATGAAAATAGCCCACAGGGTGGTTGTGCGGTGTAGGAGTCAATACTTACAAAGCACTTCATAAACGTTACATAAATGCTAGCTGTCAGTATCATTTTGATGTCTGCAGTGTTGACGATATTATTTGCCTCTTACTTCCAAAATTATGTGAGGAAGCCACCAATGAATACAACCTCATCAAAACAGCATTTCACCCACTTCTGTAATCTCCAGAGATGAGGAGCTCAGAGGTTTGCTTCCCTTATTCTTCCAGCTCTCTGAAAGGTGTGCTGATGGTACTGCTGAGGCCCTGTGATTAACCCAGCAGAGAGAAGGGGATCAAGGTCAGGAACCCAGGCACAAAGGGACACTGTCAGAGCTGATCTCCCAAATGCTAATCCCCTTTATCCCTTCCCAGAATGGACTGGAATTGTCTCCAGATTAAAATGTGCAGGAGAGGAGACAAAAACAAAAACTTGGCAGGGAATGTGGGTGCACACAGATGGTATATGTTTAATAGCCTCTCTTGGAGGTGTCCACCTGTTGAGCACTGCCCCCTAGAAAGATAAAGTCACTCACCACTTAGAGCTGTAGCTAAGGTTTATAATAGGTAAATGGATTCAACTCAGCTCAAAAGACAGAGACCATGGAACCAGGTGACCGAAGATCTGTGCCAAAATTCCTCTATCCAGTGTATGAAGCAGGCTGGGAGCTGTTGACATTCCTGCCCTTTCCTGCTCCTTCTCTTTATTTCTAGTGTAGACTATAATAGTTATGTAGTTTTGAACTCTAGTTTCAGCTTGATGTTGGGCAAGCAACCAGCCCTATCAAAACCTTGTGTCCTCATCTAATAAAATGAGGATAATGAGAGAACCTTCTTCAAAGGGCAGGTAAGGCATGAGAGTACATGTATAAAGGACCAAATTTGGCACCTAGAACATACGAGTGCTCAAGAGCTGTTAGTGATTATTCTCCTAGAAGATTGTTGTTAAATTCTTTCCAGTGAAGAGTTAAAGATCTTTGTACCCTGAGAGCCCCAGTTCCCTTCCCAAAGTTGCAGAGCACATAGAGGTGGATATGTGGGTCTGAAAGAGCACTCTACCACTCAATAAATGCTCCAGACTTGATTTAGGCCCATATTTGCACTTGGGATTTGTCATTTCAAGGCCACTTTTTAACTATTTTCTCTTGTGAAAAATCTGACCTCCCCACATAATTCAGCCTATGTTTTTTCATTTGTTTGTTTGCCTTAATAGAATCCACATGCATATTCAGAAAAGAATAAAATATGCCCATTGATGTCACTTTAACTTTTTTCATCATTTAATATTTAAGAAGACACTATTTTACTTATATTTTTCTCATTACTTTGAATATAGCAGTAAGTATAATTCTCTCCCTAGAGGCACTCAGCAAGTGGTTCATTAGAAATGCATGCCCGAGTTGTAGTAAGCAATGCTCTGAATCTACCATACTTTCTCATTCTCTGGGAGACTATGTCTAATTAGAAGCCTAATAGTCTAAGATGATCTTTGCAATTAAAATTTTAAACTGACTACACTGGAATATGGGATGTTGTTTAGGGTAGCATTATATCCTCTTTTATTACTCTTTTTTTTTAAACCTACATCCAGCAGGTAGGATACAAATTCTTAATTCCATTTCTTATGTAGTTTTATTTACAATGTTTTTAAAAGTTCTATAAAATTGTCTCTTCATAGTTATACAACTCATTAGAAATGTTGAAATCACAGAAATAGGCTTTAAAAAAAATCAACCATAAGGAAAAAAAATGTGTGTTCTGAAAGTGTTTTTAGTTTATTCTCATTTTCTAATTACTTCTACAGGTCCCTAACATTATTTCCCCAAAAGAGCCACCGCTTCAAAAAAATATTGGCATCATTAGCAGAGAGGAAGCAGCAGGTCACGAGTGATTACAAATGTCAGAACACTCCAAAGACAGTGAGAGTACTGGGGACAGGGTTGCTTGCTGAATCTGTCATCTCCTGCTACCAGAAACATTTTTTTCCCTTCAAATTTAGGATGTCCATTAACCATGACTTAGAACACACTTACCAAAATATCTTAAGGTAATCTGAACAGTGCCAAAATTTATGACGTCAGTAAAGAAGTGAAAGCTCTAGATTTCATCTATTCCAAATCCCTCCCATGTAACAGATGAGGAAACAGAGTCATAGAGGGTAAATGATTTTTCAAATGTCACACAGCATTTTAGTGACGTCTCTGGTCCTGCCCCAGCTTCTTTCCCTGTCCTTCAAGCCCATGCTTTCAGAATCAGCAGACATCTTCTCTGAGAAAGCAGGTGTCCAGACTTTTATATATCTACAATCATTAACACTTTACAGCACTTAGCACTTTGTAAAACGTCCACTACTTTTACTGTCAAAATGGTTCAAATTTTAAAGTTACATAGCTAGTTAATCTACAGTTATCTAGAAAATGATACCAGGCCAAACACTATTCTAGAGAAATGAAGTTTTGCCATGTACTCATACACACAAAAACAAGTTAATGTGGGTAAGCTGTAAATAAATGCATGTCTGTACAAAGATATTATAAATGCATTTGCACGTAAACATAGATGTAGGTGAGCATACACACAAGTACAATCAGTGTTAGAGTCACTGGAATAGCAATTAATTATAGTATAATAGATTCTTCATTTTAAAATAATATTAGTAATAATTTCTACTTACTAATTAGTAATACTTCTATTACAGACGTTATGCTAAAAATTTGAAATGATCACACTTGTCAAATCATTGCTGGCCAAATCAATGGTCACACTTATCAAATCATATACCTTATTTATGAAATCATAGTTGTTTTCATTTACTATATCTGAAGGAAGATTAATTTTTGTAATATTTCTAGAAATTTTTCTGGCCTTCTCTTTGGTTTAGTGAGGGAAAACTCTGTTTGAAATAATATTCCCTTTCTGAGGTAGCTGGTGGCTATGCAGGAAAATAGTATAGAAGGTTGTTATAACTTAAACAATTCTGGAACCGCACCACTAGAATGCCATTGGCCATGAGTTGTGTGTATGAGTTTAGATATATAACATGGTTTTAATCATATATAATTATAGGTGTATATCTTTATATGCTGTATAGTGGTTTATTAAGTACCAGAATTAAGTTTATAACTACTCAGATTTCTGAACTTAGAAACTGAATTCTTAAAAAAGTATTAATGAAATATAGTGCTTTATCTGAACACAGACTTTAGAATTATACTCCCTAGATTCTAAATCCCAGTCATACTTGTTAACTCTGTGATCTTGGAACTCAACTTCCCTGAACCTCAATTTCTTTATCTGTAAACTGGCAAAAATAATCGCCTCTCCCTTCCAGGATCAAATTGGATAATGCCTATGAAGAGCTTAGCACAGTATCTTGTACAGAGGAGGCCTTTCTCTGAGGTTAATTTTTATAATCGTCATCAATCCAATAGCAAACACCAGTGGCACCATTCTGTACTACCCCAGGGCTCGTTTTGTGGAGTTACTTAGAGACCTCCAATGAAGAATAGCTGTTGTGCCTCGGGGACCAAGGATCGAATCCCGGCCCTGGCCTGTGTGGACCCATATGCTGAACTGGGGAGTATCCCCAGTTTGGCCTGCCTGCGTAGCCCCGTGCCCACCTATGGAATGAAATTATGTGGAAAAACCAATGATGTGCAACTATGGAGACTGCTCTCGGCCTTCCCCATTCTCTCTGCCTCTGTATCTCTTTCTCTCTCTCTCTCTCTCTCTCTCTCTCTCTCTCTCTCTCTCTCTCTCTCTCTCTCTCTCTGTCAAAAATAATAAAAATAAATCTTTAAGAATAGCTGCTGTACAGTATACATCCCTATTGACGCACACCAGCCATCCAGAATGCCCTGGCCCTCTAGCAAAGTCCAGCATGTATTTATATGGGCAACAACTACAGGTACTCAGGAGGGAGAGGTGGGGAGTCCTATGTGGAGGGCGTGCACATACCCTACCAACTATTCCCTCAGAAATCCCAGGCAAGGATTTCTCTGGATTCTCTCAATCTACAGGTACCTGATAATATTCCAGTAGTTCTGAATCTATGGGGTTGGGCCATAGAAAAAATAAGTAAGCATGTATATGGTATTAGCATATATTGATAGAATGTTGGAATCAAGCCAGTCACCATGGCAACTAGGATGATTGTGTATCCTTTGTTTTGACTTCATAGAGATGGGCTCTATCATGTGTCAGCAACAGTGTAGTTTGCAGCTCCCCCCAACACCTGTCATGTTGCTAGGAGATTTCTTTCCCACAATAGAGTATATTATAAGGTACTTGGCAAGGAGGGCCCATAATGTCATCATACATTTACAGCCCATTTGTCTGATTTATAAGTCCAAACAGCCATTTAAAAATCCCAAATCAGGCTTTGTCAGGCAGCCCCACTCTTTTGTCACCTACAAATCAAACTGTTATGTTTAAAGCTGTAAATAGTGAATGGCTTCTATACACAGCCTCAAAGCAGATGTTCCAATATCACCAATATCGAATCACACAGTTGGGATATTTATAAGCAGTATAGCCTGAATATATGCCCACTGCTTCCTTCATTCAAACTTAGCTCTTGAAATAACATTTCAGGTGTATCTCCCGCATATAAACAAGATGTCCATGCAGACAGTATTGGATTATCTCTACACCAAGCAGTTGTCACCTAACTTGGACCTGGACCCACTGGAATTAATTGCCTTGGCAAACAGATTTTGCCTGCCACACTTGATTGCACTTGCAGGTAAGGCTGATGACTCAGGGCCATGCAGTGCCTGACTGTCGTATTTATCAAAATCACATCTAAACAAAAATAACATTTCCAGGTAATCAAAATCAGTTCTAATCACTCACTATAGGATTGTCTTGTGCAGGATGTTATGAACTGATCAAATGTATCAGACAGCCCAATTCAACAAGTATTTTGTAAACACCTTCTCTGTAGTGGTCCCTGTTGAGTAATACAAATATAAAGATGGGTAATACATGGCCCCTGCCCCTCAGGCCTCTGCTCTATGCACTGAGCCTCATCTGTGGCCCATGGAATTTGTAAAACTATTGTGTCATGTTATCCACACACTGTGTGTGCAGACAGAGTCTCTAAGAAAGAGGCCATAAGAGGCAGGGGTTAAGACAGTAGGCTCCATAGCCAGATTGCCTGGGTTCAAATTCTGACCACATCATTTACCAACTTCACATTTGACTTAACCACTCTGTGTCTCAGCTTTCACTCCCTTTAAAATGGGGATAATATTATTCCATTGTAGAGCTGTTATGAAAATTAAAGAGTTAAGAGATAAGGTATATACCCATATAAGGTATATAAGGTATATATATATGTATATGAGGTATATATATATATATATATGATATATATGAGATATATATTATATATATATATATATATATATATATATATATATATATATATCATATACATATATAAAGTCCTAGAAGATTGTCTGGCAAGTAGTCAGCATTATGTAAGTGTCTTTCTTAAAGCTATTTTAGAAAATCTGACTTTGTCAAGATCCTTTTGAGAGAAAGTGAAAAAAGAAGAGGAGAGGATTTGGCTTAACTTCACACAATCTTTATATCATTTCTACACTTGCTCAGCTGGTAAGCTGAAGCAGGTCTAAAAAGGATATATGCATTCAAATACTTCTTAAATTTAACGTTCAGCCTCATTCACCAGCATTGTCAATTAGTAATCTCGGTGTTTATCGCTACATTTAGTTGACTCCTGTTAACTGAGACGGCAGAGATCATGCCTGTTTTGTTCACTGGCCTATCCTCTTCATACAGAAAATGCCTGAGCACATCAGGTTCTCAATAAATACTCAGTGAATCATTAAATGAATGAAAATGAATGTGTGAACAAACCCACCAGTCATATCTGTGCTTGACTTTCTGCCAATCAATGTCTTTAGAAAAAAGATGAATTTCTCTGTTTCTACTGCATACAACCAACGGGAAATCAAAGTCCTCCCCATCACCTTCCTTCTTCCCCAATTAGATAGCAAGAGATAGCTAAAGCACTGCCATCTGATTATTTTAAAAACTGTTTTTAACTAAGACACCTTAAGTCATAGATGACAATGAGTATATGTTGCCTTTTAAATAGTAAATCCAGGACACTACAACAGATCATTCCTTTTGTCAGAAGTATCAGTTCTAAACCATTTGACTATTCAGTTTTCACAAGTATTTGTCCTTTGAGGATAAGTTTGATCTATTTTGAAACAGTTTAAAATAATTTGGAGAGCCAACGTTGTTGAATAAGGTTTGTGATCAACCTTGAAGTAGTGCTACATTTGCTTAAATATTAAGTATGGTGATGAAAACATACGTTCATATTTAAGTAGTTTTCATCGCCATACTTAATATTGAAGCTATGGGGCTGATTTCTCCATGAAAGATTCTGACCCATAGAAACCTTGGGTGCACTACAGGCTTCTCTGCATGTTTACTTTTGTTATTAAATGATGTTATTACTGTTATAATTATTTAATATGTGGCTTCCTAACATGATTCCTTTAATTATTTGTAATGTTTGCTGTATACTATTTAGTAGAAGTATAATGTTTAGAACTTAGTGTTTAAGAATCAGTTTCTGGGGTGAAAATGCCTTGCAAGCCAAAGTGTTACATGTGTATCAAGAAATATTGCAGCTACCTAACATTAAAAAGCCTGTTGTCTTTTCTGGGGAATTTAGTTCCAAATAGCTGTTTGCTAATCCAGTGGAGGAATGGTTTGCCAAAAAAAAAAAAAAAAACGTTCAAATCTCAATACCTTGTTGACCAGAGAGAGACTTATTGACTAACAAGTATGTAAAGCCAGAGCAGAAAGTATGATTTGGGCAATATATTGGATTAGAAGAACAGATGCAATGCTAAAGATGGAAAAAGAATACAGCAACATCAAGGGGCTAGAAAGGCGGGGCCTAGACTACCCAAGCATGTCAATCATAGAGGCAGGTGACAACCCAAATGGATGCAAGAGAGCTCAGTCTTAGAACCACAATTTAAATTCAGCTTAGATGCCTGGAACATGGCTGCCAAGCAGAAATGGTTTTCTTAACTGGACTTTTGTTACTTTTGGCTGACAATCTCCCAGTCATTAGAATCAATAAGGTTGACCAGTATGTTGCTTATCTGCCACTGTTGAGACAACCTATGCGTTCACATGTTTAATTTCCCATGTGGCTTCATTCCTGTGACTCAGTCTCTCTACTGTCAGAGAGTGTTGAAATTTGGAGTGAGATGAGTGGGGACACTGTCAAGCAGAACAACACTAGAGTCTGGAGGATTCTAGGGAGTTGCTCAACTGTCTAGAGGTGTACTGTCCAATAGAACTTCCTGCAATGATGGAACTATTCTTTGTCTGCCTTCTGCAATACACACATGGCTAGTGAGCACTTGAGAGTTGCTAATGTGGCTAAGAGCCTGAATTTTTTTATTTTATTCAAGTGTAAATTCATTTAAGTTTAAATAGTCTCATGTGCCTGGTAGTTACCATACTAGACAATGATGCCCTAGGGGACTCAGGCTATTGTAGAAGTGCTAACAAGTGGCCCAGAGTCAGTACATACGAACCAAAACTCTATGTACTGAAAGGCCACACATTAGATTCAATTCAGATGGCTGCCAGAGCTGTCCCATACATTCCTCCTTGTAGGTGGCCCCTGGCCAGACCCTCAAGGCAGGATGTCTGGCTTGTAGACGCTGGTTTCACTCTCTGCTCCTTGTCCTCCCCAGAGCAGCGTGCAGTTGAGGAGCTGACCAAGGCTGCCATGAGTGGAGTGGGCATTGATGGGGAAGTGCTCTCTTACTTGGAGTTGGCCCAGGTTTGTAACGATTTGCTTTTTACCTTTTAAGTGTATTCAACCAGTCCATTTAATGCTGATAAAACATTCCACGGTTGCATCTGTCTAAATAAAGATGTCACCACTGAGTCACAGAGGCCCCCTGCGTACACTGAGAAGATCTGAGAGTTTTACAGTTCATGCACCACTCACCCTGCTGGGCTTCATTTGAAGAAACAACAAGGACCTCCCCTCCACACCATCCCCGGTGTCCCCCAAGGCACCAGCTTCCTGTGTGGGAGGACAACTTGGGGAGTACTAGGGGCAAGGCTTTGTCTCTCCTGTTTTAAATTCTTAGACATGTGTTGTTGGCCAAGATCAGACCACTTCTAGAATTCCATGAAGTACCGTTAGGCCCCACATCTCACCTGCAGTTATGGGGTTTTCTAAAATCAGTGTTTGTTAATATTGTTGTGATTCTGTGACCCCAATACACACTTGCACTGAGGTCTGAGATCCAGCCTCAGCTTTGTGGCTGAATACCTCCATCAAAGCACAAAGCTCAACTCTGCCTCAGTTTCCTCATTCTTAAGAAAAGTGGATGGTGATTCATGTCCGATCAACTCTACGGATTATTATGAGAATCAAGTGGGAGAGGGTGGTCAAGAAAGGGCAGAAGAGTGTAAGCCCTCTCATGCCAGACACATATGTGGGATCATCTAGTCCCTGGCATCGACTTACTGACAATGTGTTTACATTCTGAAGAAAAGAAGAATAAACTCTTCAGCCTTTTCTTTGCCCTGTTGCTGTGGCTGTCTTTGTCCCCTCTCTCAGTTAGGACAGTGGTTTACTAAGTCTTGGGTCAGGCAGTTTAAATTGATATTTCTCAATCAAGGGAGAAGAGGTGGTTTCAGGGAAAGGAGGGAGGCACAAAGCAGGTGTTACCCGGGCCATTCCAACTGTGGCCATAGGAGATGGCTCAGATTCAAAAAGGAAAAGGTAGAATAGGGCTTTGCAGCAACTTGTTTGGTTTCACTTAACATTCAAGTATTTGTTAGATTTTTCTCCCCACATTCCAGGCACCACCCTAGACGAGAAGACATGTAGATTTTCTGCCCTTGTGATAATTATAAGCAAATGAGAGAAATAGACATAAGCACCAATGAGTAAAATCCAACATGAAAAACAAGCTAATAGCAGTTGCAATAAAAACTAAGAGACCTCAATTGCAGTAGCTTCCATAAGCCCCATCCAAATTGATTGTCCAGGCTTGGAATTTGGCATCTTTTAAAACAGGCCTGGGGGGTAGTTTGTGGCAAGGGCTCTCTCCAGTAAGTATTCCTCCTAGAGAAGATGAAATGACCCAAAAATTCATGGAGGGCCAGTCCTCTTGCGGTAACCACTTGCAGTTGTGGCTGTTTGTTTTCCGTTCCTGCTTTGCCCTCTCTCCCACTTTGCCCACACATCCACCTTGCGAGAAAATAATACGATTACTGCTAAGCTCTGTCTGCCAGGCCTCTGGAGAAAGAGTTTAGGGTGGAGTCTTCCATATCTTAGCTAGTTCATTAGACCCTAACCCAGTGGTGTGCTGGTAAGTATTAAACCACAAGCTTGGGGACAAGGGGACCTCTGATCTGTTGCATTTTCTAATTCTCATGGTAAAAATTTCCCACCTGACCAATTTTAACGATGTGAAGTCATTGAACTCCATGCAGGGAATAACTACACATGCCTAATTGATCCTCCTGTACGGGTCATTACAGGCCAACTCTAGTACACCACTCCCTGAACCCTACTTTCAGAAGAAATCTAGTATCAAGAGAAGTTGGAAGCACTAGCTGAAATTATGACATTGAGGGTTAGGATTTCCATAGTTTCTTGAGTTAGTTTCTGAAAACTTTGCCTATTCTTTTGGCCTTTGTTCAGGGCAATGTGGGCCCCTGAGGGAGCCAGGCTGTCATTTGCAGAGTTCCGCCTGATCCAAGGAACTTCAAGAGCAAAGCACAACAGAATGGATGTCTGAGATATAAGGTGGAGACAAAAAGAGTCAGGATGGAAGCAGATTTGGGGAAGGAACGGGTGTTGACTGTTGATTTTTGAGCATCAGGTCTTTTTCTGTCACAGATCCCTCAGTGCCACCTCCCTGAGCACCAGCACAGGAAGGGTGGGGGGTCCAGATCCCCACCACCCTGTCCACACTGCCTGCTCTCCTTATGTAACCAAAGGACAGGTATGGGACAGTCACACATTCCCCAGTCTCCTCTTTCAGATCTGTGGCCCCAGCAAGCTGAGCTCTGACATGCGACACGGAGTATTGCATTGCGCAGGCTTCCTTAAACAGAGGTGACATCGGTGCTTTCTGCTGTGGGCTAGTTAGTGCCTTCCAAAGTTCACAGTCACTTATCACAACAGGGCCAGCTGGCAGCGGAGGGCGGGAGGGCAAAGCCTGCTTTAAACTCCTGATCTGATGCAGTGATTATTTTTGGCGCACCTATCACAGGGGGTAAAGGAGCATGTGCCAAAGGCTATACTTGGCTGGAATAAGAACCATAGCCAAAGTCAAAACAAGATGTTGACTGAATTAACACACAGGCCCTTTATTTCTCTCACCCCTACTGTGGCTCCCCCACTTTAGAAAATAGAGTCTGACCCACTTTTGGTGACTTCTCTGCAGTTTCACAATGCCCACCAGCTGGCCGCCTGGTGTTTGCACCACATCTGCACCAACTACAACAGTGTCTGCTCCAAGTTCCGCAAGGAAATCAAATCGAAATCTGCAGGTGAGTCTGCGGAGTCCCTGTTCATCCAATTCTTATCACCTCTGATGAAAGTGTTTCCCCTCCTTGACCTTGAAAAGGCACATGGGCAGCAAGCAGCTCATAGAGGAGTTCTCGTGACTGGCTGCTGGTCACATACATACTCATGTGACATGCCCTAGGGATGGTAGATTGGAAACTCTCTTTGGAGAACTCCATGCTTGGAAGTTTGGTTAGATTGGGGTTCAGGAAGCCCTGCTACAAAGCATGCTGAAGTTTTTAGCTCAGCCTTGGCTGGGGAGGCAGGAGTAGGAGCAAGCTTACACTCTAATCAAGAGTTCCTGGGTTCATGTTCTGTTTCCAGCTATGACTTTAGGGCAAGTGATTCTACCTCTCAAAACTCTATTGTCACAATCTGTAAATAATCCTGAAGCTCCAGAGGCGCAATCAGCTAGCGCTTGGAATTTATATGCAAATAATCCTAATCACAGTCGCTGTGCATCAGATGGTTGAGAAGTGGTATATAATAATGATAACTGTGAAGCATTGAACACAGAACCTAGTGCACAGAAGTTATAATATCACTGAACAACAGGTCTGGTCATTTCCCCTCTTTTCTTCAGACAACCAGGAATACTTTGAGCGCCACCGCTGGCCCCCTGTGTGGTACCTGAAGGAAGAAGACCACTACCAGCGTGTGAAGAGGGAACGAGAGAAGGAAGATATGGCACTAAATAAACATTACTCAAGACGGAAGTGGTGCTTCTGGAATTCATCTCCAGCAGTCGCCTGAAGAGGAAGCAGGAGAGGCAATCAGTCATCTGACATACCACTTTTAAAAGCACTACTGTAAAATTAGTCTTAATATTAGAGATAAGATGTAGTTCAGGTTTCAGGCACTGATCTTTCTCCACATTTGAGCATTTATCTTTGTTGGGATCAAAGCACAAGCTCACCATCAATGAGCCTGGACAAAAAAAGGGAAGTTGACGTTCACTGCATTCCTTATATGTATATTTTTTTGTTAGGAAGCTTAATATACCTTAGTCCAGTACTTCATTTCTTTTTATACAAAGGATTAAAAAAAACCCAGCTTTCAGGTTTCAAATTTCAAATTGGAAAATATTTTTATACAGTCTCTTGTATTTTGTTGAAATGAAAATACTATGTATTACTTTATTTTACAGGCCACAAATTAACCATCTGGACACCCTGTGAGTCTCTGTGCCCACATGACCACAGAGCACTTATTTCATAATTAGAGGGTTATCCTTTTATTGTGAAGTAAAGGATTGTAAGGAAATTCCCCAAAGTGCAAGTTAGGGAGTGTTTAATCTTTGTTCTGCTGAATAACACCAGTGTAATTACCAAGTCAACTCCAAGAATGTGTATTTACAATATTTGCTGGGTAAGTGCTAGTAATGATATGGTTATATGTGACATGTAAAATATAGTGATATCAAATCTTCTGTTGTTTAACATGTCTAGTTTCAAAAGGATAATCTTTATAATCATTAGAAGGGCTTATTAATCCCAGCATTATTCAGGGCAAACTCACTGGTGGACCTGAATACAAAGACTATTGTAAGAGCATTGGTGTTTGGGTGGCTATATTAGGGTTTATGTCTCTCAGTGTTCCTTGATCTTGCCATGCTTCTGCATGCAAATTCTCTACTGACTTGAATCGAGTTGGGTAAGGGTAAGGGTCCCCAAACTCTGTCCCACCCTCTGCTGGCTTGTCACACCTCACCACCAGAAATAAGCTTCCTCAGGTCTCTCACCTGCGGCCAACTTCACTTTGTAAGACATGTATTTTTAACTCTTTCCAGGGAAAATTCATGCCGCTGCAGAAGTAGGCTAAGGCAGACCACCCACTCCTGCGGAAACACAGCAGGGCCTGTGACGGCACAAAACTGGAAGCTGGGTCGTCTAGGGTCCCTACGTTCTCTACCACAGACAGGAATCTTATTCCAGGAGTCTAGGAAATGGTGCTATTGTGAATTCATTCTGACCCTTTGTCATTCTGAGTTTTCAGTGTTAAAACAGAAAGTACTGAGCAGGGGAACTTTCAAGAGGCAGTCGGTCACTGCTTCTCTGTAAATTACAATGTTACAGCATTCACACAGAGCATTGAACGCCACAGCTCTGTACCTACCTTGAGATATTGTATGGTAGGGGCTTGGGTTTATTCTGTTGAGAGGTCAATTTACTAATGCTAGAAGCTGTGGATTTTGCTTTTTTTCTTCTCACTTTCAGAAGTTGGAAAAGAGATAGTTGAGTACAAATTCCAGTGTTGACAGTCACATGCATTTGAAAAATCTATCCAGATTATAGATAGGCTTTTATTACTGGAAACACACCAGATACAAGAGTTTGGAGAGGCCCAGAAATGCATCGCCCTCTTATGACAAGGGAGGGGGACAGTAGAGTCGGGATGGATGATTGTAAAGGCATCTTTAATTTTTTTGTCAGTAGGCTTATAAATCACTAATGGAAAAAGAAAGGAGGAAGAATGAGAAGATAAATGTCAAGACTCAGGAAGAATCAGCATATATCCCATCATAAAATGGTAGAGGTAGTCAGAGTTGAATTTACACAACCAAAGCTCCCACTTGACTGTAATCTTGCCAAAATGTAATGGATACATACATGAACCTGGGGTAGAAGCAATAATATCCACTAGTGTTTGTTATCAGCTACTGTAACCAAGTGGCTGGTTCATTTGGTTGATGCTGCTGATTATGGCCTTTAACCATGGTGGTTGGTTTTGTTTTTTATTTCACAAAAAGCAAATAAAATTGTTTAGCTATAAAATGACTTCAGTCTCTTTTTTTAAGGACTACCGTCATTATCATGTGTGTAATGTTAATAGCTTTTTTTAAAAAAATGAAAACTTTAAAGGTGTTGAGTCATGGGCACTTGCGTGCTTCAGTAACAAGGCAGTTTGAATGACTGTCACCTTTGTTTTCGGTATTGCCAGCTGAGCTTCCAGTGCCACGATGTAAATGAGGGGTCTGGTTCTTTGCTCTTGCCTAACTTAGTTATGTCACTAGAAATATTAATAGTTTAATCTTGGGGAAAAAACAAGCAAAGGTTGTCTCTAAGAGATTTATTATAATCTGGGTTTGGGCAATCTGCGAGCAATTAAGTGGAAGATTGCATTGGTAGGCTCTGGAAAATCAGTCCTTTCTTCAGAAGCACATCTGACAAAGCCTTTGGGAAACATGTAAATAATTACCCCAGCTCAGAGGGAAGAAGAGTCTCTGGTGAGATCTCATAGGAGGACATTTCTAAGTGGCAAGTTTCCTATAACTCCATGGAAAGGAGTTGACAACTATAAAAATAACTGCAGAAGGAAGACAGTGAGATTCCTAGCACATCTCCATACCTTTTAAAGGTAGATGGTCCAGATCATGGCACCGTTTTACACAATGCAATCCAGTGGAATGTTACCTATAGAAAGTCTTGGTCTAATTTTCTCCTAGGGCAATGCCTGGCAAATCCTCAAGGATTTCAACAGCCCTATATTGGCCTTATAGATTGTACTGATTTTGAGGTAGCTCAAGCATTTTCTTTACAGACATTCAAAAGCAAGAATCAAGTGTTTCTAAACTTTTTTTTTCTTTCATATTTGCTTCCATTATATGGTGTATCAGTTATCAAAATTCAGTTTTTTATCACTGTGACATTAGCTAAGTAGAATGAATTCCACTAATCAGAGGTAAAAACCAGGTGAACCCCAAGTTTGGAAACTATTTTGAGTGCAACATTCCTGAAATGAATTCTCTACAAGCTGAAGATTGACCAGGCTTTTTCTTAAATTAGATTTTACACACACACATACACACACAGGTTATTTTAATTGAATGACCTAATTCAATGCTAGTGGACAAGTAGCAATAATTCCTTTTTTTCCAGAAGAATGTGACTATTGCATAAAAGATATAGTTATAACTGCCAGGAAGAACATATTTGTGTTGTGTATAAATGTGCATGTGTATAAGCAATCAAGAAGCAGCATAATGAAGAAAAAAAAAAAAGAGGCTAAGAACAATGTAAAAGAGAACAGAAGAGTAAGAAGGGCCACTGACCAGAGACATGGAAATTAAACACTCTAAGCCATAGACATATATACTCTCTTTCTTTTAAAATGCTGATATATAAGATTATGACATATCTCACGACTTAATGTCTTTTCAGATGAAGACCATGTTCTCTTGAATTTGTAGTTAGGCAGGTGATAAACGCATGAAACTAGTGTGGCAACACTGGTGATCTCCTGTGAAAGCAATGCTTCTGGAGAAGCAACATTGTTTGTCCCTTTGGGCTGCATTTGAAAAGTCCACCCTGTTCTGATAATACCACTCAATTGGGTATTTTTAATTAATCCCATTTCAATGCATCTAGTGCTTTTTTCCCCATGACTTCATAGTATTCCTTAGACTGGCTCCACATTTAACTCCCATTCCACTGGTGATAAAATCCACTAGTTGTTTACACCCCCCTGGTACTATAGTGAACCTTGTATTATACATGCCCTGATGTTAAGATCTAAAATCAGATTCCAGGTCCCACTCCAGATGTACAGAGTCAAAGCCTCTTGAGGCAATGAACATGTGAAATAACCCATTGGTGACTGGACTCAGTGATGAAACTTCTTCCCTGTACCCAGTACTAAGTTGATATGATTCTACAGAATTTAAGAATCATAAAGAATCAGAAGGGCTTTGGCCTAGACTGGATACTGTCTCTCCTCTGGTCAAAAAGATAAACTGAGGGGAAGCTGGGATGGCTCAGTGGGTTGAGCACTCGCTTTGCAGCCCCGAAGACCCAGGATCAAATCCCGGGCCTGACCCATGCGGACCCATATGCTGAACTGGGGTGCGCCCCCAGTTCAGTTCTTGCTGGGGCCTATGCGGGAGGCTCCCGGACCAGTTCCTGCCCTGCGCAGCCCTGTGCCCACCTGTGGAGTGAAACTACAGTGATCCCTCGTTTTTCGCAGTTAATGGGGACCAGAGCCTTCCGCGAAAGCTGAAAAACTGCGAAGTAGGATTTGCCCCTAGGCATTTTCTCATTGGTCGATGTCGCCCTGGAAACCCATCAGGCGCCTTTATGAGCCCGTGGGAGGGACTCTGAGTCAGCTCATCTCTTTGTTTGACACGCATGGATCCTTCTCTCTCGCGCATCCACATGAAACAACGCTCCTTTCCACCATGTGGCTGCCGACATGGTTGTATTTTTTCATTTTTATTTTTTGATGAATATTTTGGAAAAACCTGTGAAGCACTGAAGCCGCAAACCATGAAGCGCGAAGTGGCGAGGGAGCACTGTATATGGAAAACTAATGCTGTCAACTATGGAGACTGTTCTGGGCCCTCCCCCTCCTCTCTGTCTCTCTGTCTCTCTCTCTCTCTCTCTCTCTCTCTCTCTCTCTCTCTCTCTCTCTCTCTCTCTCTCTGTCAAAAACAATAAAAACAAATCTTTAAAAAAAAAAGAGGAACTGAGCTTAACTCCCCACTACCTAAGAGGCTTAAAGAGACGTTCCTAATGGTGAAAGGTGTTCGATATTGGAATAAGTTAGTCAACGCCATCTGGCCTTGTTATTTTGTGTCATCTGAGCCTTATGAAAGGTAAGAGGACAAGAGGACTTCTCAAGAGCCCCCTGAATATTAAGATTCCTCACTGTGTGCCTTAAAAAAATAAATCCCTTAGTGAGCTTATGCAATGACCATTGACCATTGCCTTCTAAAAAAGAAACCCACCAGTACAAATTTTACTAATTGTTCAAAGTATCTTAAAGCCTTTCAGATTTTTTATGACTCTTAAATTCTATAGAATCATATCAACATGAATATAAAACTTCCCTTTGCCTTAGTTTTCTGCTCTGAGTGGTAAAGCACAGAGATGGGAGTTATTGAGACCTCTGTGATTTCTCTCCCAGCCCCACCTCCACTGGGGTTCTTGGACCTCATTTATGCCCCATGGCCAAGATAGCCTTTCACTTTATATATCTGAGCAGTTGCCTTAAAAGTAAGTAGTCATAGTGTATAACCAAACATCTGATATTTCCAACTCTGACAATTTATCAATTGTCTAAATAAATAAATAAATAAAATAAGCTATAAGGTAGACTCTCTCTCCCCAGCAGATTCTTTCTGTACTGCTGGTT
Organism: Craseonycteris thonglongyai; assembly: GCA_004027555.1. NCBI lineage: Eukaryota > Metazoa > Chordata > Mammalia > Chiroptera > Craseonycteridae > Craseonycteris > Craseonycteris thonglongyai. The sequence continues at coordinate 16,759 of PVKE010015208.1, forward strand.
ACTCTTGTTCTTATAATATTTCACTTACATTTGTATAGATAGCCAAGACAGTGAGGTCCTGGTATGCTAGATGCACTTTCACATGCTCTTTCAGTCACATTCAAATATTTCTTTACTATGCCCAGTTGGATGGATGAATGTCCCAAGTCTTGGCACCAATCTACAAGCATCCAAAAAAGTGATGTGAGAACCATGATGGCAATATTTCACTTTTTTTGAGTATATATTATGGCCAAACACTATGATAAGTATGTGCATTCCCATCATTTTTAAAAATTTATTTTATTATTTTTGACAGAGACAGAAAGAGACACAGAGAGACAGAGAGAAGGGGTAGGGCCCAGAGTAGTCTCCATAGTTGCACATCATCAGTTTTGCACAGGTGGGCAGCATCCACACAGGGCAGGAACTGGGCTGGTGGGAGGTATGCCCCCTCAAGCTGTGGGCTGAACCAAAGTGTCAGAACCAAACTGAGGGCCTCCTGCATAGGAAGCACACCCCAGTTCAGCATATGGGTCTGCACGGGCCAGGGCCAGGATTCGATCCTCAGTCCCTGTGGCTGCAAAGCAAGCATTTAACCCGCTGAGCCATCCTGGCTCCCCCATTTCCATCTTTTAATTCCCTCAAAATTACATTATGGAAAAGGCAATTGGTTCCTCAGAAGCAGAACCTGAGATGGAGTGTCACATGCAAGTGATTTTTTTTGTAAGTGCCTTTATTTTTTTTTATTTTTTTTTTTTTAAGATTTATTTTATTGATTTTTGACAGAGAGAAACAGAAGCAGAGAGAGACAGAGAGAAGTGGGAGGGCCCAGAGCAGTCTCCATAGTTGACATTGGTTTTCCATATAGTTTCACTCCACAGGCGGGCACAGGGCTGCACAGGGCAGAAACTGGGCGGGGAGCCTCCAGCATAGGTCCCGGCAAGAACTGAACTGGGGGCACACCCCAGTTCAGCATGTGGGTCCGCATGGGCCGGGGCCGGGATTCGATCCTCGGTCCTCAGGGCTTCAAAGCGAGCGCTTTACCTGCTGAGCCATCCCAGCTTTCCCTGTAAGTGCCTTTAGGTAAGACCAACAAAGAGCAGGGAAGGAGGCAGCAAGGTAAGAAGCCAAGCAGAGAGTGGGGAGGCGGGAGCATGGTTTCAGGCAATCCCACACTCAGCCTGGTCTCAAAGTGAGCTCTAGAGAATAAACAACAGCTCTGACTTGGCTTTCATATTCCTGCACTGGTGGCCAAAGGCTAAGTGCTCTAGAGAGCAGAGGGGTAGGGAATAAGTGTAAATTTGTGGGCATTTTAAGTTCTCTGGCTTTGGAGATTTAGGGGAAGTGATCCCGATAGCATTCAGGAACTCCTGTAATGAAAGTCACATGTGTGGGCTTTTAAAGAAAAGCAAAACACAGAAGTCAGGAAGGGCACCCAGAAAAGCAAAAATGGCCTAAGTGTCTGGGATTGATCTGTCCGCAAGCCACTGTTTTGAAATTCTGAAAAACAACCTGGACTATTTGACAGGGCATGCTGACGCAAGTTTCATATACTGATGAGTAAATATAAATGAAAAACATTGCATGCTTCTATTGCTTCTATGTCAAAAAAGCTCCTAAAATCAATTTGAAGAACATCAAACAACATTCTCCTTGATTAACTTTTCAAAATTACAGAATCTCAAACATAATCATCCTTCCAAAAATATACACAAGAATTTATTTGAAAAGGCATCATTGCATTTTCCCTTGATCGTGCAAAACAAATTGAATAATGATTTACTTGAACCTAAACAAATATCTGCCACATACAATTTTATAGACTTAAGTAATTTCTGAAAAAGGCCCAAGATGACAATTATAATTCTCTCTACATTCTCCCACCATCTCCCTAAATACACACAGAATCAGTCTAGGAGAAATGATCAAAGTTTAAAATTTTAAGGCAAACTTTAAAAAATTTTATTTTAATACCAGCTGCCTGATTTCCGTAGTATTCACTGCCTGAGTTTTATTGAGCCTACCATAGGAGCCCGAAGTCGTTGCTCAGAGCCTAAGCATCGGACTCTAGATCTGGCTCGTAGCTTCAGTTAATTAACAGAGCATTCCTCCATGTGCCCAAAGGCTAACCAACCCTGCCAGCTGCAGCCATATGGTAGTGTCTCCAGTTAGATCATTTTTCTGGTCTGATTCAGACAATTCTGTGGAGAATAGAATGGTTTTATTGATTCATATATCCTTATGCAACTTGCCGAGGGTGGGTGGGCACACAAATATCAGAGCTCATCCCAGCATCGTTTTGTTTTGTTTTCATAGTCTGGGGTGTTTCTCAGTGATGAATACACTGGTAATAGGGGCAAATGATGTCTCTATGTGTGATGGTAACCTTTGTTAAAATTAGCTCTTTCCAAAAACAGCATTCGCCTCTCAGTTTCATTGGGGATGTTTTTCTCGACTATGCATGTCCTAAAGCAAAAATGATTGCATTCATAACCAATTAGGCTATATCTGTACTGTCTTAAAAACTTTTGATATGAGCAAGGCCTTCAACTGACAGCCATGAAAACATGCTTCTATTGAGAGTGTCTTGACTGAAAATCCACCCAGGAAGTCAGGGCCTTCTAGTTTGAAGATAATTTTGCATCTCTTTTCTTCTAAAATGGACCATGCACTTCCAGCAAAATCTAGTAACAAGATTGCTTTGATCTTCCAGTCAGGAGGAATGCATTACAGCTGTCCCTTTTCCTGCCCAGCCTCTCCCTCACCCTAAGCCTGAACCCTGTTTCAAGGCCTAGCCCCATAGAAATTCTATACAAACAACATCATACCATATGCAAGTAGATGATGCAAATGAAAGTCTGGGATACTTTATGGGGGGATATAGGTGGAAAAGGCCCACTTTTCTAATCCTGCAGAGGTTCATATTGAACATCTTAAACCTCAAATTTCTGGCATCAGAACCAACTTCCTCATCTGCAATATTTTGTCTTACCTTTAGAAGTTCTGTGATCATATGTTTTGTCCTGTTAGGTTTGCTCTAAAGACTATCAAAAGTCATTTCATTCATCTAGGAATCTTTGAACTTCTACTATGCACCAGAATTAGTATGAGGCCCAATCTATGACCTCAGAGAGCATCTAGTATCTAGTTGGACACACCCAAATAAGACAAAAAATGACCATGCCAAAATTAATGCTAGGATTCAGGTATGGAAAACAGGTGTCGTTTCATCTGCTAACTCAGATCAGTAAGGCATGATTGGGTACCTGGCAATAAAGTTCCAGATGTTCTGCTCATGCCTTTTACACACTTCAACGGGAACTTATATTCAGATCATTCAAGGTGAATGCAAACATGGCTGAGGCAGGTGTTGGAAAGGACATTCACCCAATAGGATTCCCAGAGCCATCCGATTGCCAGACTTGCAAATACCTGGAGCCCAAGCTTGTCACAATAGTATAATTGTTATTTCCAATACCACAGGCATAACCATGTGAGAAGGGACCCTTGGTCCTGATTCATGTTTCAGTCATTTTCACAACCCACTTCATGATGGTGGGGTCTTGGGACAACACTTCCAGCGTTTCTCTCTATCCCTGTTGTCTCCCACTGTACAGAGCAGGAGCTGAACCAGTTGGTGGGAGTGTAACACTCACTGCCCAGGGTTGCTCAGTGTCTCTCTTCCCAGCCCTGAGGAAGTGCAGGAAGGGCCAGCACTCTCTAATAGTGCCCGTTCGATAGAGCGAACCTCTGGGTCAGGACTTCGGGAAGCAACCCAGAGGCCACCATTCCCTTAGAGGCCATGCTTTCTCTGCCAGGGATGGGGGTGGGTGCAGGCTATAGCCCTCCCTGAAGCCAGCAGGGCTTGCTGAGCTCATGGAGCCGCCAAGAGCTCTCCACAGACGGGCTATGGCCTGAGTTTGAGAAGCTGCAGGAGGCCCGCATTTGGCCCCAGCCACAGTCTCCAATCCTGTTTCACCAGGAAACCCTGACAGTCAGGATTATTGGCTGCTTGACACCATGAACATAGCTGAGATTTTGATTGCCTTTTGGCCACTGACATCTTTTCTCTTCTGTTAGAACCCAGAAGCAGGAAAAAATAATTTAATAATCTCCAAGCACACAACTACTGACTTTATTGCTTTCAGCTCACTATGAGCCGGGCACTTGTCCTCCCAACAATTCTATCACATCAGCGCTAACATGACCCCGTATTACAGTGAGGAAACAGAGGCTCAGGGAGGATGGGGCCAAGGTAGGAGTACGGTAGGCCCCGAGTCTGCCTGATTCCTAATGCCATTCTGCGCTGCTCAGCTACACAGCTTCCCACTTGTTTCACAAATAGGTAATGACCCAGGCAGGCTAAAAAATTTACCAAGTTTACACATTTAGTATCAGAACAGAAATTTGAACTCACTTCAAGACTTGTTCACTTATTTTATTTGCACACGACATTTGTTTGTTTATTAAACTTAGACAAATTTATTATAAAGTTCTTGGAAACAGATTCACATTAGCCATGTGCTATAGACCAAATGTTCAGGTGTCCCAGACATACATATATTGAAACCTAACCCCCATGTGATGGTATTAGGAGGTGGGGTATTTGGGAGGTGATTATGACATAAGGGTAGACCCTTCACAAATGATACCAGTGCCCTTAGAAAGGGGATTCATAGAGCTCCCTCACCCCTTCCACCATATGAGGAAACAGAGTAAAGACAGCCATCAGTGAACGAGAGAGTGGGCCCTTGCCAGAAACATAATCTACTGGTAACTTGATTTTAGACATTCTATTCACCAGAACTGTGAGAAATAAATTTCTGTTGTTTATAAGTCACCCAGTCTGTGGTACTTTTGCTATAGCAGCCTGAACAAACTAAGATACCATAAAAACTCTAAAACCAAAGAAAAAAAAAATAGAACAGAAATAGCCCTAATTGATGCTGAAATAACTAAGGACCCTTTACAACGGGCATAGTTAATGTCAGCATAAGAATAGACAGGAAAAAAATGAAATAGAATAGAAGCATACAAATAATTAGCATATGCACAAGTACATTTATTCTATGATTAAAGCTGTACTTCATATGCCTGCGGAAGCAATGGAATTTTTGATAAATGGTGTTGGGTCAACTGGCTAGCCATTTGAAAAGAAAATATAAAATATGTCCATTCTTCCACATCATTTTTAACTTGAGAAATCTCAGTGTAAATAGAACAAATATAACCAGAGAATTAATACAATATTGTGGGTGAATTTCTTGAGAGTAGGGTAATATTTATGACTCTAATTCAATCTTCAGTGAATAAAAGGAACAACTGATAGGTTCAACTCTATAAAATCAAAAGTTTACACATCTAATTTGCAAATTTGCGCATCCTGAAGGCCAAAGCATGTAAGTGACTTACCTCAGGCCACAGAGAGTTAGAGGAAGCTACTGAGTCTAAGAACAGTTGCTTTGGCCTTACTTTCAGTTATTTCTACATGCTGGCCACCATAATTCTCTCTCACTCCTAATAACCCTCCTATCCTCGGCTTGAGTCCATACCTGCAAACTGTCTCACACCCACAGAGCCCTCTTATCGCTTCGTGCTCAGAGCCGTGGCATTAGGTTCCAGGGTTCTTTGAATGAAATGTGCATCTCATTTTCACTTTGCTAGTTGGCTAGTTTAACCTGTGATGGGGCTGTGAAGTCATCCAAAGTTCACCCGGGGTGTAATCTGCAGGTGGAGGTAACAGATGAGCCCCGCGTCTGGCAGACGTGGGCTCTGCAGCTGCATCTTTGTTTTCTGCAGAGGCAGGAGGTCAGTTGGATCCAGTATTTCTCTGGTAACCCCAGTTTAGAAGACACCTCGTTAGGAGAGATAACATTGACATAGAAAACATAGTCCCTGCCCTCAAGTGTCTTGGCAACAAATTTGGAAATTAGGAAAGTAGAAGGGACTTTGGAGGTCATATAATTCAATCACTAATCTCTCAGGAGGCAGCCATGTGAGCCCAGTAGGAGATCCTAATAATCAATGCCAGCACGTACAGCACAGAACACACTGAGGTTCAGAAAAATTCAAGACCAGAATCAGAGTGATTGAGGTTCCTCATCACCAAGACAGATTGCCAGTGAGTCTTACCCAGGCTCCAGTCCCTAGTTATTGCCACACTCAGCCCTAAGCCTTCTTCCTGCGTGTATTACTCCCTATGTACAGTGACATGTAGCATTGCTTCTCGAACCCTCGTGGCTCATAGCAGGCCCTGTGATCTCCGTTGTTACTTTGGATGAAGACTCTGAAACATTTCAGACTACCCCCTTCATGCTGGGCCAGGCACACATGCCCTCAGGTGTGGTCACAGTAGGGAATCTGAGAGTATAGTGTCTGGCATCCTGATAACTATATGATGAGTTAAAAGTGGAGGTGATGCTCCAATCATTCAGTCAATTTCCTCAGAGTCACAAGGAAGAAATACAGACAGAGTTTGCAGATCACAGCCATAAGGGTTTATTGAAAGGCTCCTTAGGTGTCCTATGTAGGAGAGAGATGGCTGCAGTCATCCCATGTCTCAATGCTCCCAGTGCTGGGGGCAAGCTGGGCTCACGGCCACTAGGAAGGGACACAGAAATACCGGGGATTCCCAAGAACCGTGGGTGTCCACTCTATATCCTTCCCAGAGACAGAGAACGTAACGAGGTTGCTTCAATAGCACCATGTACAAAACACCTGCCTTGAGCAGAGCCAACCTCCTTCACCCGACGCCATTGGCCTTTTGTTTTATATGACAGTTCCCATTCCAGCCACCATGGCCAGGAGAACAACCAATTTCATTTCCATTCCATTAGAAAGCATTCTACATGAAACAACACACAAGTATGACCACTTTTATCAAAAGTGAACTGTAGATGCCCATGAGATTTTAGGGACCTTTCCTTCCCTCTTCCCACTACAGCCCCCTTAGTACTCTCACCCTTTCCATCTTCTTTTGCCTGTCTCTGAGATCATTCTCTCTTAGGCCAGGCTGAGAAGAAAGTTCCTCTGCCCTCTGGAGAAAACCGGTAGACAAAGCCTGCCTCTGAGCACCAAGCTTTGCAGCACAGATCCAGTGGAGAGGAAGACTTGGGGAGCAAGGATGAGGGAGGAGGGCAGGGTTAGCACAGTTTACGAAACAGTCCAACCACAGCCCATTGGCACTGAGTGATCATCATTAAGCACCTATGGTTCAGGGGAAGCCATGATGGTTCAGCGGGTTAAGCATTCACTTTGCAGCCTCGGGGTCCAAGGATCAAGTCCATCTTGGCACCGGACCATGCGAACCCATATGCTGAACTGGGGTGTGCTTCCCATGTGGGAGGGCCCCAATTCTGTTCTCACCGGGGCAAGCTTCCTAGGTGGAAGGCCCACCAGTTCAGCCCCCAACTCAAGGGTGCATGCCTCTCAAGCAAAGGCTCCAAGCCTGGTTCCTGCCCTGTGCAGCCAGCCCCCTGCCCACCTGTGTGGAATGAAACCATGTCAAAAAACTGATGAGGTACAACTATGGAGACTGCTCTAGGCCCTCCTGCTTCTCTCTGCCTCTCTGTCTCTGTTTCTCTCTGTCAACAATGATAAAATAAATCTTTAAAAAAGAACATATGGCTCAAAGCTACTTAACATAGGTAGCTCTCATTCTGCTTAGCCACTCTCTTGCCCCCGGCCCCACCAGGGAGGGTCTTTGTCCAAATTTGTTTGTACTCCTGAATGCTCCACTTCTAAAGGATGTGATAACAAAACCGCACTTTCCCCAAACCACGCTTCCCTCTCCCCAGCCATTTTATGTGATGTCCATTATTCTTGAACTCTTCCAATATTCTTACTGCCAAAAGTTCTGCTGCCAGAGGTGCAGAATTGAATCTGTGGAGTGGTTTACACAGGGTAAGATTCACTCATTTATTTATCTGAAAGGATCCTACCCTGGGCTGGGCGTCAAGCTGAGCCAGGCAGTACAAGGCATTGGGTTTCTGGGCCACATTGCCTTCGAAACCATGGAGCTCTGAGAGAAGGCTGGGAGGGGGCTCCTAGCAACCTGAGGCCTCCTCCTCGAGAGGCTCCCCTGCATTGAGTCATGAGACTCCAAAGGCTACTGCCAAGTTCTGCTCTGGCCAGTTCCCAGCTGCAGAAATATTCAAGCAATATTTGTAAAAACTGATTCTGTTGAGGGTGTTCAGCCTTCTGAATAGACACGCCTCACTGGCCTTACTTTACTCTGAATACAATGCGTGGTGTGGTAGTAAGAAGACAAGCTTTCTAATCAGACACACTTGAGTTCAAATACCAGCCCTGCCACTAAAGAAGTGACCCCATCTCTGCCAATTTTTGTTTCCCCGTTCATAAGACAGCCCAGTGTACAAATTAATGGTAAAAACCACGGGATCAAATACAACTGTGCTTGGCACATATGAATACCCTTCAAAATGGTCATGTCCTCTGATTACCACGAGCTTCTTAGCACCCTCTTCTGGGCACTAACAAGGGCTTTCTTCCTTTACTCGACAAAATAAATTGCTGCTGAATCTTTTGGCTCTTTGTGATAGGAGAAATACTGCCCCTGTCCCAAAAGTATCCCAGTCCCCCAATTCCCAGAACCTATCAATGTTACCCTACGTAGCAAAAAAGATTCTGCAGGTGTGATTAAGTGAAGGATTATGAGATGAGAAGGAAGTCAGTTTGGGTTATCCAGGAAAGCCCACTATCATCACTGGGGTCCTAACAGGTAAAAGTGAAAGGCACGGAAGCGAGAGACAGAGGAGAGGTTAGATTGGCAAATGTTAGGCTTCTGGCTTTGGGATTGAGAAATGGGTCATGAACCCAGGAATACAGATAACTTCTAAAAATTGGAAAAGGCAAATAAGTTAATTCTCCACTAGAGCTTCTAAGGAGTTCAGCCATACTAACACCTTGATTTTAGCCTGTTAAAATCCATTTCAGACTCCTGACCCCCAGAATTGTGACAAAGTAAAATTGTTTTTGTGGTTGTTGGTCACTACATTGTGGTCATGTGTTACAGCAGCAAAAGGAAACAAATGTAGTCCTTTTCACCTAGAAAACCTTTCAACCCCCTCCTCAAATTTTTGGGGATCCCTGGAATTCATCAGGTTGGTTCTGGCCCTGCTCAATAGTGAGCCACCCAATTCTATCTGGATGATGGAGAAGGGAGATTAAGCCCAATTTGGGACCAAACCACCACCACAACAGGTAACATTTATTGAGTGCTTCTAGGTACGTTACGTGTATTAATTCATTTCGTTCCCACCACACAACTGCAAGGCAGGTACTTTATACTCCCCTTTCACAATGGGAAACCGAGGCACCGAGATGTTGTTATTTATCCAAGGTCCATACCACTAGCAAGTGGCATGCAAATTTGAGCCAGAAAAGTCTTTCTTCAGAGTCCACTCTCTAAGCTGCTGCCCTATTCAGCAACAAGTCCTGCACCCTGTGAGTGAGATGCTGGGGAGGGGGGGGCTCTCAAACCCTCCCCTGCAGAGACTCACCCCACAGGCATGACATGAGATTTTAAAATACATTTTCCCCTGACTCTGGAGATTGAAGAATGGTTGGAGAGAAGGGCGGAGCTAACCTACGAACCATGTCTGAAAAGTGATCCCAGGCAGCACCCAGAAAGCTTCCTAAGACACATAGAAAAGGGTATCGGAATGGAGTTCTCCCTCACAACCACCCCCCGCCCCCATCAGAGCCCCAGCAAGAGGCTCCAGTCATCTCTTCGCTAGCCAGGCCAGTGTGGGGGCTCCATGGCACAGGGCACCTGCCACCCTCCTGGACACTGCAGGGTGGCCCTGACACAGACATCTGGGCAGAGAGAAGTGCAGAGATATGGCTGATGGGCTGTTAGAAGAGTTAATATTTGAAAGGTGCTCAGCATGTTGCCTGGTCAACAGTCAGGCTGTGTAAACATTTGTTTAGTTTTTTAATTGAGTTTCTTCCCCTGGACTGAAGGGTGCTGGTGGAAGAGTTATATAAGGCAGAGCTTCTCAAACTTTAATGTGTACACAGATCACCTGGGGATCTTGTTCAAATGCAGACTCTGATTTCAAAGGTCAGAGATGGAGTCAGAGACTCCGTTACTATAACAAGCAGATTCAGATACTGCTAGTCTGTGGACCAGACTTTGAGCCGGGAGTGTATAAGGCACAGATAACAGCAACTGGGAAGCCGACCTCATTACACAAAGGGGCCATGAGGGTCCAGTGTGTACCCTGACCGAAGCCAGAGGTCTGGCCTTTGAAACCTCTCTCCCTTTCTGGGCAAGTGGCTTTGGGCAGGAGGCATACCTCAGCCTGGCCAGGACGGTGGCAACGAGCCATGTCTACCAAAGGTAGGTCATGTCTTGAGCACAAACACGGCACTTCGCCCAGAGGCCGAGAGCAAGATGGCCAATAGAAACTTAAACCCTTCAAAGCCTCTCATCCCCTACAAAATAAACACCAAGCTCCTTGAGATTCACACCTGTGTCCACACAACTCAAACTCCTGATCTTCTTGCCACCACAACCACGTGGCTTCCGAAACACCACTGGCTGTGGACAGATGGCCTCCCACTTCATCAAACAATTTTTGTCACTAGGAAGTCCCAGCTGGCCTTGTGTGCTCAGACAACAAGGTAAACCACACTTTCCTCAGCCCCACAGAGTCCCTTTAGTGTTCCCTCTGCTTCTAAGCCTTCATTTCATTTTTTGCTTTTTCCTTTTTTTTAAGATTTATTTTATTGTTTTAGAGAAGGTGAGAGAGAGAAAGAAAGAAGGACCTAGAGCAGTCTCCATAGTTGTACATCATTAGCTATGACATAATGTCATTCCACACAGGTAGATGTGGGGCCGTGCAGGGCAGGACCCAAATTGGGGGCCTCCCTCATGGGAGGAGAGAACTTTTGCCTCCATCCTGGAAGTTACCAGCTGAGTCGCAGTTCAGCACATGGGTTTGCCCAGGTCGGAGATGGGATTCGATCCCCAGGCCTTGCAGTTACAAAACAAGAGCTCAACCTGTTGAGCTATCCTGGCATCCCAGCATCCCAGCCTTCATTTCTTATTAGAAATGCACATTCCCAGGTCCCACCCAGAACAATGGAATCAGATGCCATATTTTAACAAGACCCCTGGGGAATTTGCAAGCACAAAGTCAGAGAAGCAGCCGTTTAAGCCATTCTATTTCTGTGTGTTCACACCCAGCCCCCGTCTCAACTTCCCTCTCCCAAGCAGGTCAGCCTGACCTAGATACTGAGTGTAAATTTAGCCTCCTCTCCCACTCTCCTTGGTTACCTCTCCTTTCAGATACTTCCAGTCCATTTCTCATCTTTCTCTATCAGGACCAATTCTGCAACCTCACCCCCTCCTTAAGGTAGCCCCAGAAATCATCAGTAACCCTCATTTAAAAATCTCTGCAATAATTTGTTTCTTTCTAAATAAGAAATCATGTGCCTGATGTTTTTAAACTGTAACCAGACAAGCTGCTTTGCACAGGAATGCAGTTGAATTATGTTTTCCACTCTGGCCCGAGATGGCCCATACACCAGGACAAGGAGTCTGCCTTGACTGGGCAAAGCAAGAGGCCACCACTTGGGGACAGCTGTGTACACAGCTGTTGTCCTTGCAGCACCTTAGACTGTAACAGGGAAAACAGCAAAATTACCAGCAGCTGCTCTTCCACACCAGGCAGCACCCAGGCCACCCCAGGTCATCCTGGGGCAGGTGGCGTTATCCTAGGGAGTCAATTTTAGAAATGAACCAGCAGAAAGTTCCTTCAAGGCCCTGAGGGCCTGAGGATCAATTTCATACTTAACCTTGGAGCAATGAACAATCTTGGTCCCCTTCTCACTTCCCAGGAGAACAGCCTTCATAACTCTTGATCCAGGCTTCTTAGTATGTATTTTAGTTTTTAATCCAGGCTATCAATTTATCTCAGACCATAAAAATACATGCAGAAAATGTGTGATATACATACAGACATTTTGATCAAAGGAGAATATAAACTAGTTCGCCAAGCAGAAATAATCACAGATTATATGTGGATCTGTTTCTTTCCTATCTTTGCCCTCCTTTATATCTAATATATAAACACAACTATGTTTTATACCCTCACATATGTATGTGCTGAGATTTATAACATCCTTTATAAAATGGGGATTATACCTTAAGAGTCTTATACACTGCTTCTTAGTAAGAATACTATTTCATGTCACTGTTATTCTTTGAAATTCTGTCTTGGGACTCCAGTTATAATTAAATTAGCCAATCCCCGAATGTTGACTATTTCTTGTTTTGATTTGTTTTTCTATTTTTAATTGATCATACCTTTATCATGTATTCTAAAGATTTATTTTTATTGTTTTTGACAGAGAATGAGTGAGAGAGATACAGAGACAGAGAAGGCGGGGGGCCCAGAGCAGTCTCCATAGTTGCACATCATTGGTTTTTCCACATAGTTTCATTACACAGGTGGGTGCCGGGCTGTACAGGGCAGGAACTGGGCTGGAGTCTCACCCCAGTGAGAACCGAACTGTGGGCATACCCCAGCTCAGCACATGGGTCCACACGGGCCTGGGCCAGCATTCGATCCTCGGTCCCCGGACTGCAAAGTGAACCTTAACCTGCTGAGCCATCCCAGCTTCCCTATCATGTATTTTAATAAAAATTTACTTAAATTTTTTATTTATTTTGCAAATATTTATTGAGCACCTACTACATGACAGGTACTCAAACAGTTGGTAAGGATGAGTCATTGAGGGCCTCACGGTCTTGCAAAAAGATAGGCAGGTAAACCAATGCACAGAATTTAGGGAGGCCTTCAATAAAGGAATAAACAAGGCATGAAAAGAGCCCTTAGGCACAAATAGTAGGATTCCCCAGAGAGTCCTTCATGTGAATGATAATTTCAAAAAGTACTAAATAATACCTCCCTTCTAAGATAAAAATCATTGTCACTCAGATATCTGTCTTGCTTTATGGCAACTCTGTGTTTAGGATGGCAATGCATTTTCCTTATATTTTCCATACCTATCACATTTTCAATAATAATATATAGTTTCCCCACTCTCTTAAGGCACCAACGATCCTCTGCAGTTCCTCACCATTACCACAGTCCTCATTCTTACCACATGTTTTCTCCAGTAGGTTTGTAATCAGTGCTATGACAAGGATAGGAAGATACATCACCCTGAAGAGCAGTGTCTACAAAGATTAGGTAGGTGGGTGGCATGAGTTCCAGCCACATGGGCAGGATTCCGAGTAGGATTCTAGATCCACCAAGGGATAGGCATGCAAGTTATGAGGCAGCAGCCCAATGCTATTGACAGGATACAGTGGGCAAAGATGCGAGGGGCAGAGCTCTTGCTCATCCAGGATTTTTAAGTTTCCTGGACCTCACTGCATGTCTGCACACCAAACCAGGACTCAGCCACTGGAGCCATACCTGTACCTCCTATGTAATCATAAACACAAGACCTTATATGTGCTGATGTGGTTTTTCTTGTTGCTACTTTGAGATAAGCCCACCTGCTCCTGGATAGGGAGTAGAGAGATAATTTAACTTGTCTGATGGCAAGGGCTGAAATTTGAGTTCAAGGTCAGATGACACACTTGAGCCACTCCTATTGTCAGTTTCCCAAAAAGAGGTAGCTCTTCAGATAGTAAACTGGAATTTCATACTGAATCTTCAATGGGAAAAAAAATGACCATGACCATCCTAGTAAAATGGATTGAGAGATTGCTATTAACAAGGACTATCATAAGTACTTCATATGTAGGAACACATTTAAAGCTCACAAATTTATAAGGTAAGCTCTCCATTACTTTTATAGATGAAGAAACTGAGGCCCAGAGAGATTAAACCCAAGGCTACCCAGCTAGTCAGTGGCAGAATCCCATCACTCAGGCTCTGAACCATCATACCACACTGCCAGTCTGGGGATTCTCAGCCCTTCCTACAAGTTGAAGTCTAAAATTGAGACTCTTAGGAGTCTCGGCATGCATGAAAGAACCCATCCCTATGGAGTGGGACAGATGGATCCTGTCACTACAAGGAGCTAAGCAACAAGCAAAAGATAAGTGAGCTGTATCTCCCAAGCCACTGGTTCTTGAACCATGTATTTCTGTGCCCAACCCCAGGCGTTTCGCATAAGTTCTCCATGGGTGGATCTGGGAATCAGTATTTTCATGCCCTCCAAAAATTCTGTTGTCCCCAACCCATTAAGCAGCAGTTAAGAACCATATTAACAGATTATATGCTATTCTATGTATCTGTTTCCCTTATGTTTTCAAGCATATCATAAAGTCTCAGAAAATTTGAGGACAAGAGAGGCCAGAGTAGAGAAAGCAGAAACAATTAGTGTAAATTCCCCCAAGGAGTAGATAAGTCTAAAGGAATAAAATTTAAGGCTACCAAAACTAGTTGCCTAGATCCAGAAAGGGTTGGACTAGTCTGTCCTGACCGCAACAGATCAGAAATTTGCCCCCACAATGATCAGACTTCATTCTCCAGGAACATGATTATGTAAGACCAGTGAGCTCAGCCATTACTCAGCCATTTGTCTTAACTACAGGCACCAGATACAGTTTCAAAGTAATGAACAGCCTTAATTGGAATCACATCAACACCCAGTCTTTAAGTAGATTGGAATAATATATTTAACAAAATGATCCCTATAAAATAGACAGGTTGATAAAAACCTAACACAAAATATTGTAGTATAAAATCATTGTATTATACATCATGGTGGCATTTATCAAGACGTCCTTCCATCTGCCAGCACATTCGAACCACGTGTTATGGATTGAATTGTGTTTCCCAAAAAAGATGGCTAAAGTCTTAACCCCCAGAACTTATTAATATGATCTTATTTGGAAATAGGTGGGCCTTATCCAATATGATGGTTCTCCTTATAAAAAGAGGAGATTTGGACAGAGACAGACACATACAGATAGAATTCCATGTGAAGATAAAAGCAGAGATCAGGATGATGCATCTACAAACCAAGAAATAACAAAGGTGGCCAGCAAACCATCAGAAGCCAGCAGAGTGAAATGATACAGATGCTTCCTCAGAGTCTTAGGAAGGAACTAAACCTGCCAACACCTTCTCAGATTTCTAGTCTCCAGAACTGTGAGAAAACTGATTTCTGTTGTTCAAGCCACCCCATTTGTGGTACTTTGTTATAGCAGCCCCAGCCAACAGATACACCAATGCATGACCCCAAGTTAGCAATCAACTGAGCAATTCATATAAAAGTGAACCTCTCAGCTACGCTCATTCTAAGGTGCACCCAGTTTTTGAGAATCACAGATTTTAGAATAAAGTATATTGTGCATCATCTCTTTAATAAAAAAAGACACAGAAAGAAAGAAATGAACTGAAAATAGTCTCAAATTCTTAACAAGTCATTCACTGCCACCACAGTTTGGAGATGGACATAAGCAGAGAGAAAATCCAGGTAAAAGTTTGCTGTAAACCCCAATATCTTGTCTGTTGAGTGTATTCATTACATGTGATTATCAGAACTTCTTTTGTCCTCTGACCTGTAGGTAGGGGCCCTTGTTATAATAGCCTCAGTGCCAAGTAGCTTTGACCCTCAGTATTTCCTCAAGATTAACTTCTTTGTATATATAAATAAACAGCCTCTTTATTTTTTTTTAAGCTCACAACATAATCTTAGCCATTTTAGGTCACTGGTATCCTTAAAGCATGTTCCCCTAATACACATTTATTTACTTCTAAACACACATTTTACTGCATTATAAAACACACATAGAAATATCCAAACAATAAGATGAAAAATAAGTATGATTAAAGGTTCTATTACAGTCTTCTACAGCTCTAGTGGATATCCTTTCACACTTCCAGGCACCCACAACCACTACCGTTACTATAGAGCAGGGATTCCCAACCCCGTGCCCGCGGCCCGATTTGTGTGCACCCGCCATTATTTGACTGCATCAGAAGTTTTTCATAAACACTAAGTAAAACTATAATTTATTTTTATACATTTGTTAGAATTTTAAAATACTGTTTGAGTATCTACACAGGTTTATTATATTCATTGGTATGTTTGCGATATCGTATGTATAAGTGTTTCCCTAGCTTTCGCCTTTGTACATGTCGCGTCTTGTTTAGCAGCTGCACTCTTTAAACTCTCCTCCACCCAACCAGGAGACGCCAAGTTGCCGTTTTGATTGTGGTTGCTGGACTGATCGGGTCGTGACGGTTAGCTAGGATCACAGTGTTTTGATATATTCGATTTTAAATGAACTAAAAGCGAGGTAGGTAATCTATTATTATGGTGGCAATTTGATGTGATATTGTAGTTCTATAACTATTTTTAATTTTATTTATTTAGTCCTAAAATGAGTGGACCAAATAAGAGAAAACAAACCTATAATTTTAACACAGACTGGGAGGAATCATATTGTTTCATTCATTTAAAAGGTAAATACGTTTGCCTGTTGCGTGGCAGTAGTATTGCAGTGCCGAAAAAACATAATGTTGAACGTCACTTTCAGACAAGTCATACCACTTTTGATACGAATTATCCACTTAAATCTGAAGTAAGAAAGAAAAAAAATAAATCAACTAAAATGAAATTTAACTACTCAACAGACTGTTTTCACTAGACATGTGGAAAAATCTAAAAAGGCAACCATTGCTTCTTTCAAAATTTCTCACATGCTCGCAAAGAAGAAAAAACCTTTCCAGGATGGTGAATTGTTAAAAGAAGCATTTCTGGCTGCTGCTGATTGTTTGTTTGAGGAATATTCTAACAAGCGTGAGATTATGTCGGCGATACAAGACCTACAGTTGTCAAATAACACAGTCACAAGAAGAAAACACGCAATTTCAAAAGACTTGCAAACTCAGTTAAAGACTGACTTGGAAATATGTGACTGCTTCTCTCTGCAATTTGACGAGTCAACAGATATATCAGACACTGCACAGTTGGCAGTTATGGTGAGAATGGTATTTAGTAACTTCACAGTAAAAGAGGAGCTGTTGCAAATATTACCAATGAAAGGACAGATGAGAGGT
>PVKE010015209.1:0-33795 GCA_004027555.1 Craseonycteris thonglongyai
CTTGAGGGGCATGCCTTACATACAGGAGGCCCCCAGCCCAGTTCCCACCCTACGTGCTCCCCACTCACCTGTTCGCAAGGAAACCATGTCAAAAACTGATGAAATTCAACTACGGAGACTGCTCTGGTCCCTCTCCCTTCTCTCTCTCCCTCTCTCTCTCTCTCTTTCTCTCTCTCTCTCTCTCTCTCTCTCTCTCTCTTTCTCTCTCTCTCTCTCTCTGTCTCTGTCTCTATCTCTGTCAAAAACAATAAAATAAATTTTTTTTAAAAACTAATGTGGGGAAGCCGAGATGGCTCAGTGGGTTAGGCGCTCACTTTGCAGCCCCGAGGACCGAGGATCGAATCCCGGCCCCGGCCAGTGTGGACCCATATGCTGAACTGGGGAGTGCCCCCAGTTCAGTTCTCACCAGGGCGAGACCCCGGCCCAATTCCTGCCCTGTGCAGCCCTGCGCCCACCTGTGGAACGAAACTACGTGGAAAAACCAATTATATGCTACTATGGAGACTGTTCTGGGCCCTTCCCCTTTTCTCTGTCTCTGACTGTATCTCTTTCTCTCTCTCTCTCTCTCTCTCTCTCTCTCTCTCTCTCTCTCTCTGTCAAAAACAATAAATAAATCTTTAAAAAAAAAAAAACTAATGTGATTCAAGCTTGGATCTAGAATATAATTTCATTTGACCAGATGACCATTGAGGACTTGAATGAAATCTCCCCAGAAACCAAACTGGACATGAAGAAGTATCCCTACTGGCCTCACAAACCAATTGAAAATTTGTAAACTCAAATCTGGGAGAAAGCTCTGGCCCTCGGATTGTAAACTCCACATTAAAATTAATAATACAGTGGAGAAAATAAAAAAACAACTAATGTGGTTCCAGTATTATAAGAACTCCTTTAGTTGTACAAATATTCTGGGAAAATATATCTAATTTTATTGACAAGTACTTTTAAAAGTAAAATATTTTCCACTTAAATATTTTAAAGTCTTAGCACTAAAGGCACTTCTGAAAATATTATTCATAAAAATACAGGAAAATACTTTCCAGTAGCTTGTTTGAGAGTTGAAATCAATTTATTTCAATTTCATGAGCAGTAAATTTTATTTCACATGCATTTTCAATAAACTGGCAAGTTCAGAATCAATACTGTAAAAATTGTGAATAAAAGTTTACCAATATTTGAAATGCGAAAAGACTACAGTACTTTTTAACAGTTGAAACTTTTAAATAGTTGCAAGTATTTCAGAAATAAAAAAGAACAAAAAACACAAAAAGTGATGTGTTCACATGTGCACATTAACTTGTATCCACCATATATCGAAGCTTTTACAATGAAAAACGTATTCCAAAGTGCTATAGCATAAATAGCTTCCTCAGTAAAAAATTCACTTTGTAATAATTTAAAATTTTTCAACTATAATTTATGTATAATATATATTAGTTTCAGTGAACAATATAGTGATTAGACATTTATATAACTTCCAAAGTAATCGCCCCAATAAATCTAGTACCCATCTCACATCATACTTATTCAAATATTATTGACTATATTCCTTATGCTATACTTTATATCCCCATGACTATTTTATAACTACCAATTTGTACTCTTAATCCTTTCCTATTTTCATCCATTCCCCCAACACCCATCCCATCTGGTAATCATCAAAATGTTCTCTGTATCTACGAGCTTGTGTCTGTTTTGTTTATTCATTTATTTTCTTCTTTAGATTCCATATTTAAGTATAGCCATATGACATTTGTCTGTCTTTGTCTGACTTACTCCATTCACCATAATACCCTCTATGTCCATCCATATCGTTGAAGATGGCAAGATTTAATTCCTTTTTTTTTTTTTTTGAACTGAACTGGGGGCCTCACCGCATTCGGGAAGCACATCCCAGTTCAGCATATGGGTCCGCCTGGGCTGGAGCCAGGATTCGATCCTCGGTCCTCAGGGCTTCAAAGTGAGTGCTTAACATGCTGAGCCATCCCAGCTTTCTCTAATTCCTTTTTATGGCTGAGTAATATTTGTATATATGTATATATGTATATATGTACATTGTATATATGTACTGCCTCTTGTTAATCCATTCATCTGTTGATGGACACCTAGGCTGCCTCCACATCTTGCCTACTGTAAATAATGTTGCAATAAACATACTGATGCACATGTCCCTTTGAAGTAATACTTTGGATTTCTATGGATAAATACTCAAAAGTGAGGTTACTGGATCTTTCTTTGTCTCCTATTCGTTTTTAAGTCTATTTTGTCCAGTATAAGGACTATTACCCCAGCTTTTTTTTTTTCTGTTTTTATTTTTATAAAATACTCTTTCTATCCCTTACTTTTAATCTGTGTGTGTCCTTTGATTTGAAATAAGTCTTTTGTAGGCAGCATATGTAAGGCTTTGTTTTATTATCTATTCAGCCACCCTCTTTTGAGTGTTATTTATCACTTATAATATTTCATGCCATCCCTCTGGCCTGCAAAGTTCCTGTTGAGAAATTAGCTGGCAGTCATATGGGAGCTTCTTAATAGGTAACTGCTTTCCTCTTACTGCTTTTAAGATTCTTTCTTTGTCTCTATTCTTTGCCATTTTAATTGTGATATGTCTTGGTGTGGGCCTCTTTAGGTTCATCTTGTTTGGAACTCTCTACACTTCCTGGGCTTGTATATCTATCTATTTCCTTTGCCAGGTTAAAAAAAGTTTTTATCATTATTTTTCAAATAAGTTTTTAACTCGTTGATCTTTCTTTTGTCCTTCTGGTACTCCTATGATGTTGATGTCCGTATGCTTCATGTTGCCCCAGATGCCCCTTAAACTATCCTAAATTTTTTGGAATTTATTTTACTGTTCTGATTGGGTGTTTTCTGATATCTTACCTTCCAAATCACTGATTTGATCCTCTACTTTATCTAATCTACTGTTGATTCCCTCTGGTGTATTCTTCATTTCAGTTATTGAAACCTTTATTTTTACTGGTTCTTTTTTGTTTTCCATCTCCATTTTTATGTTTCCTACCTCTTTGTTGAAGTTCTCACTGAGATAATTAAGCATCTTATGACCAGTGTTTTGGACTCTGTATCTGATAGATTGTATTGCTCCATTTTCTTTAATTCTTTTTCTAAAGCTTTGTTCAGTTTTTCATTTGGGACATGTTCCAATGTCTCCCCTTTTTGACTGCTTTCCTCTTTTTGTTTCTTTGTATTATGTAAGGCTGTATGTCTCCCAGTCTTAGTAAAGTAGCCTTATGTAGAAGGTGTCCTGAGGGGTCCAATAGTGCAGTCTTCCTAGTCAACTTAGCTGGGTGATCCAGGCATGTCCTTTGTGTAGGTTGTGTGAGCCCTACTGCTGCAGTTGAGCCATCATTGCTCTTTGAATACCAATGGGAGGGATCGACCTTCAGGCTGATTGGTAGTGAGGACAAGCTGTGACTACAGTGGAGGAGCTGTTGTGCAGGGTTGACCCTACAGAGCATGATTCACTTTAGCAGGGCTCTGGTGTCTGCCAAGTCTGACATTTGGGTGTGGTATTTGTGGAAGTGGTTGGGTGGTGCTCTGGTATCGTCTGAAGCTGACCACTGTGAGTGTTGCTTCTGGGGCCTCTTGGGAAGGGCTCTATTGCAGGCCAAGATCAGCCACTGCCTATGCCCTGCCCCTGGGGCACTGGCACTTGGTATAAGCTACAAAGTGGTGTGCAGATGGGTTGCCACTTGTGCCATGCTTGGAGGTGCCTAGGAGAGGATAATCTGTGAACTGAGGCTGGCTCCTGCTAGTGCCAGGCTTGGAGCTGCTCAGAGAGAGGTACAGGGCATGCCAAGGCTAGATACTGCTTGTTTGGGGGTGTGAACCTGTGAGAGATTTTTGAAATGTCTGAAGCATGAGCCAAGACAGGCCATTTGGATGGAAAGGTCACTGAAAGCAGCTTGGGTGGACCCACTAATTGGATGTGGTAGGGTCTCAGGGAATCACCACGAGGGAATGAAATGTGTTAGCCAGGTTGATAAAGACTCAGATATCACATCTGCCTGTGTCTGCATGCAGGAGGGCTCAACAAGGAAACAATGGCTTCTGCCAGCTCCTCTGTCTAGTAGAAAGTTGCCCCACTAGCCTCACCCTGAAGCCATACCATTTAATTCCTCCCCTTATATCCCTGGCACCTTTCAAGCTGCTGTCCCAGCACTACAGCTCAGAGTGAGTGAGTCTGTCAGAAAGTAAGTCCACATGTGGACCCTTTAAGAGGACTACCTGGGATTCCAGGGGTCCTCATCTCACTCAGCCACAATCTTTCCTGGTTTTCACAGCCAGAAATTATGGGAACTTACGTTCCAGCACTAAAACCCTAGGCTGGGGAACTGGATGTGGGGCTGGGACACTTTGCTCTTCAGGGGGTCCTCCAAAGCTAATATATCCCTCCCAATTTTTAATTACCACAAGTCAGTGAGGGGCCAGCTTCTTTGGTGTTTCCATCCTTCCTATCAGCCTCAACTGGTCCCTTCTGTGTATGTTTTGTTGTAGGACTTCTGTTCAGCTAGACTTCAAGCAATTCTCAATGATGGGTGTTCTCAATTAGATACCATCTCACACCTGTTAGAATGACTATAATCAATAAGACAAGGAACAACAAGTGCTGGAGAGGCTGTAGACAAAAAAAAACCCTCATACACTGCTGGTGGGAATGTAAATTGGTACAACCACTGTGGAAGACAGTGTGGAGATTCCTCAAAGAACTAGGAATGGAATTGCCATATGACCCAGCAACCCCTCTCCAGTATATCTACCCAAAAAACCTGAAAGCCTTAATCTGAAAAGATATATGTACCCCAATGTTCGTCGCAGCACTGTTCACAGTGACCAAGTCATGGAAACAACCAAAGTGTCCTTCGATAGATGACTAGAGAAAGAAGCTGTCGTACATTTACACAATGGAATACTACTCAACAATAAGAAAAAATGAAATACAGCCATTTGTGACAACATGGATGGACCTCGAAAACATCTCATTAAGCGAAATAAGTCAGACTGAAAGAATCAAGAAACATATGACCTCACTTATATGTGGAATATAAAACTGAAAGAAACAAAGAAACAAAAACTCATGGACACGGGCAATAGTTTAGTGGTTACCTGAGGGTAAGGGGAGAGATGGGTGGGAAAGCCTTGGGAGAGGGAGTAGGGAGGGGGCATCAAATATATGGTGATGGAAAGAGAGTTGATTCTGGGTGGTAAGTACATAATGCAATGTATAGACTGTGTAATGTAGAATTATACACCTGGAAACAATGTAATTGATATCAATCAATGTCACCCCAATAAATTTAACAATTAAAAAATGATGGGTGTTCTGTAGTTTAGTTGTAATTTTCATGTAGTCATGAAAGGAGGCAAATACAGTATTTACCTACTCCATCATCTTGACTGGAATTTAAAACTCATTTTCATAGTGCTCTGAGAACAGCAGACTTTAATAATGTCTTGACATCTATTTCACATTCATCCTATAATTTACCTTCTCTTTTCAAGTAAACACTGGGGCTTCTGTTTTCAGAAACTTCATAACCATCAAGGTAAGCTTCAGTGCCTAAAAAATACTCTGCACTTGGGATGTTCCTGGTTCCCATAATAAAAAGGTGTACTCAATTCATAGCAATCTTATCAGATTTGAATGTTTGAAAAGATACTTTTGTTGCCCAACTATGCACCCCCACTTCTTCCATTGGAATTGTATAAATGTATTTAGCACTTAGATAAAATCTTCTAAAATAAAACAAGTCAATAAAGTTGTTGTTTAGTCCTGAAGAATTTAGATCTTGGCAAAATATTCAAGACATTTTTAAAAGCTCTGGAGTCTAGAGAAATACATGTGTAAACTACCTATAAAACTGTCATAGGTCATAAACAGGGTCTTTCAAGACAGTGTTTCTATGTTGGGTTTAATCTCCACTGAATGTGGAAGAACCCTGATGTTTGTTATAAACTCTCAGTGCAAGTGAGATAACTTGAGGTCTAAAAATGACCAGTTATATTCTACTGTAGTTTTATATATAAAGTGTGTTGAAATACAAAGAAGAAAACTAATTGAAATGAATTTGCTAAGTATAAAATGATACTTTACTAGTAACATTCTCTTGTTTGTCTTGGGCAAAGAATGCTTTTTATCTTAAAGTGCAAAGACTCAGCGGTTTCAGATTCAACTTTTAAAATCATTGCAAAAGTTTAGGACAGTTGCAAAGCTGAGGGAACAGTCTCCAAGACCACCCTCACACTGACATCAATTTCAAGTTTGGAGGATTCCTCAAATCACCCTAAGTTTTGATAATTTTCCCAAAAGACTCAACAGAATTCACTGAAATATGTTGTATTCATGGTTATGGTTTATTACAGGGAAAGAATAGAGATTAAAACCAGCCACAGGAAGAAACGCATGGGGCACAGTCCAGTAAAAGTACCAGACATGGAAGTTCCAGTGTCCTTTACCCATGGAGCCAGGACAGCATTGCTTTCTCGGCATCAATGTGTGACAATAAGAACATAATATTGCCAACCAGAGAAGCTCACTCAAGCTTTGGTGTCCAGAGTGTATATTTGGGCTCCATCATCCAGACATAATTAATTGTCCACGTGACTGATCACAGTCTCCAGTCTCCAGCCTTTCTAGGTCAACTGATAGATACCCTGTGACCCAAAACCCATACACTACATCACACTGTCCAGATCCCATCCTAGGGCTATCTAGTGTGGCAGCCTGCAACCTAAGTCACATTTTTAGACTCTCCAGTGTGACCCAAAACCTCCAGGCAAATGAAGACACTCCCCATCAAGCACGACATTGCAAAGACTTAAAGATCACCCCCCACCAGCTGATGATTGGGATCAGACCTTTTGGAGGGCAAAGTTAAATCATTTACTACACAGTCATAGATATCAATTGTATTTTTCTGGAATATGGTTGAAGCTTTTAAAGCTTTTAACACTATCAATAGCATTTTCCAGTTATTTTAAAATAAAAATCATTAGTTTTACTTCAGTTACAATAAATAAAGATCAAGCTAATTTTTAAGTTTTGATTGGAAAAGAAATGAATAAGAAGGAAAAAAGGAAAAGGGGGTAGATTATTTGTATGTTCCTACATTTATTGCATTTTAACATCATCACTACCATATTGGAGCAATGTCACAGGTTCCTGGATGATGGCTTAATGGATGAGGGCAGGCTCTATTCAACAGACAAGAGAGCTGAATGAAGAAAGACACAGCTAGTCACATGATAGAAATAAACAACAAGAATAAAAAAAAAACTGGGGAAGCCGGGATGGCTCAGTGGGTTAAGCGCTCACTTTGCAGCGCCGGGGACCAAGGATCAAATCCCGGCCCCGGCCTGGGCAGAACCATATGCTGAACTGGGGAGTTCCCCCAGTTCAGTTCTCTCTCTGTCTCTCTGTCTGTCTCTCTGTCTCTCTGTCTCTCTGTCTCTCTCTCTCTCTCTCTGTCAAAATAAATAAATAAATAAAAATATATTTAAAAAACAAAACAAAACTGCCTGAAGCCTGCACAAATAGCTTCCCTAAGAATAACTTATTTAAATTTGAATAGTTGAGGGAGTTGCAAGGTTACAAAAGCAAAGATGCATTCTAGGTAGCATTAATGGCAAATTATCAGTATCCTGAATTTATACATCAGGTAAGGATAGTGAGATCAAATGCAAGACATGTTTGCTCATGGGGCAGAAGAAGCTGCAGAGCACAGAAATGTCTTGTCCAAAGAGAGGCTAGAATGATTTCCAGCTCTGAGAAATAGCTGGCAAGTCAAGACACAGTTGAATGGCTCTAACCCAGGGTTCAAGAGAATTGCACTAAAGCACAGATGCCTTTCTGGTGGCCTAATTTCTTGAGTCTGGTCACTGACAGGTGGGCCCTAAGAGAAGGCCAGTTTCTGCCAAGCACTGGTCTTCACGATGAACATAGTCGGATGGTGTCAGTGGGATGGGAAAACTGGTTAGTTCAGTGAGTTCACAAAGTATTGAGATGTGGGGAATGTTCAACACAGTTGTTACGGTAGATGACTAAAGGGACTTGCATTTCTGACAGGGACTGGAGTAAACACCGACTTGAGGTGTAATGAAAATTGTTCTGATAAACTCTTCCAGGAGGGCAGATCCTCATCCTACCACTCAATACTCAAAGAATTTGTTGAAATTAGGGCAGCAAGTGAAGACTTTGTGCTCTCCTAGAGTATTATGCCATCTCATGGAAGCTTCTGGGGAAGCTCTCCTTAAAGGAACTGGGAGTCCTTTCCAAGTCAACAAATAATTCACTTCAGAAATTTGGGCACTACAACCTTCATTCCACATTTAGGATACAATTATCTGATCTTTTTTTCCTGAGGAAAAAATTATAGAATATGTACATTTTAGGACTTTTTGATACATATTAGCAATGTCTAATCAGAATAATTGTCTCAATTTACACATAAATGGAATTTCCCTAGTACCCTTTGCAATTTTGGGGGAAAATATTTTCTGTCTCACTGGTGTTATTAAAAAACTAATATCCAGTCATCTATCAAAAAGCACTTTGGTTGTTTCCATGACTTGGCCACCATGAACTGTGCTGCAATATACATTGGGGTACAGACGTCTTTACAGACTAAGGTTTTCAAGTTGTTTGAGTAGATACCCAGAAGGGGGATTGCTGGGTCATATGGTAGCTCCATTCCCAGTTTTCTGAAGAATCTCCATACTGTCCTTCATAGCATTTGTACCAATTTGCATTCCCACCAGCAGTGTACAGGAAGAATTGTACACCCAGGACCTATGTAAATTTTACTAACCAATGTCACCGTAATAAATTTAACAATAAAAAAGATTTTAAAAAATTAATAGCAAATCTGAGCATTTTTCTTTAATTCAATTTTTTCTTTTGTAAATTACTGTTCTTTGCCAAATTTCTATTAAAATGTTTTCTTTTTCTTACTGATTTCTATGGTCTTTTTAAATATGACAGCTTGTCATGTGTTCACTTAGTGGTGGTTTTGACATTAGTGAACCAAATCCAGTAGTCTTATTTTTTATTGTTCCTGCTTGTTACCATTGTTAGAAAAATCTTTCCTATGCCAAGATTATAAAAATATTAATCCCTATGCCCCTCTGGGTCCATTATGGATCTGCATTATATATTTACATTTAATCCATCTGGAGGCTATCTTGGCATAAGAGTTGGTAAACATTTAACTTTATTACTTTCCCAAATAGTTAGCTTTTTGTCATAACACCATTTATTGAATTATCTGTCATTCTCAGAAGTTCTGAAATGCATGTAAAGTAGGGGAATAGTTCTTTGTCAACTTCTCAAATTCACACTGCTGCTACGCTCACCCTGCTCCCCTTCTTGTTGAGTGTATGCCTTAAGATGCAGATGGTAGTTGAGGACTGGGCCCCATGTAGGATCTGGTAAAGACTGATAAATGTGTTTAGGGAGCATGGGTCTCATCAACTCCAATCCTTACCACTTTCTCTCCAATTTTGTATTCAGTGTGTCCACTTTCCTGAGACTCCTTAAGAGAATTTATGCAGATTTAAGTGAGAAAAGTGACTATAAGCCCCGCTGTGTGGCACATTTTCCCACCAAAACTTTGCCATCTACTTTCACAATGGAATCTAAAATTTGTCTTAAAGTCCACAGCTGATCCTGACTCAACAGGACCCACATGCCCAAGAGTGACTTCTAGGTACATGATGCTGTTTATCAGCATAAGAAATGACTATGGACCCTGAGGACTTGGGGATGTCACACAGCCTTATGACACAGCCTTGGAAGACAAGGGAGCAGAGACACCCATACAGCACAGCCCAAACAGGCAAGAAGGTTGACTGGCCTTTGCTGTGTACCCCACTGGGCTTTGAAAAATAAAAGTGTCTGTAGCTGCTCTAGAAGGGAAGAGAGCAAATGGTGATTGCATCCTGTGCCCTGGTATCCTACCCCTTTCTCTGTCTGACTCTGGAACAAATGACAGGAGACACCACAGGGAGATCTGCAGTTGTGCTGAGGGGCCTGCCAGGAGTGGGGACTTCAGGGCAGTTTCAATAGCACTCAGAGACTTCTCTGTGACACAGCTGCTAGCCCTGGGATTGAGGAAGGTGGTATTTTTGTCTTCTCAACTAGACTATCAGCTCCCTCCCTAGGACAAAGAAGTGTAATGTACTTCGTTCACATTTGTTCCCTCGATACCCAGCACAGTACCTGGCTGGCACTTAAAATGGGCTCAGCATATACATCTTGAGTGAGCTTAAGTAAAGATGTATTAGTAATAGCAATAACAAAACTTTAGAAATCAACTCATTACTTACTTATGTTTTTGTATACTATGTGAAAATAAACTGTTCTGTTTTGTTTAGCAGGTGAGTGGCTTTTGGGTAGAGGACAAGGACCAGAAAAAGGAAGTGTTCCATATGAACACTTCAATATTCTTTATTCAGAAAGACAGACTAGTCTCCAAAAGGGAGCTCAGGAGGCAGGGCTCCCAGAGAGGAACACTGAGCAGGAGAGCTCCAGGATGAGGGAGGAAGGCCATGGGAATGGGGAGAAGGCCCCAGACAACAACAGCTTTAGTCATCAGGAACTTTAATGCCACTCTCCCATGTCCAAATTCCCTCTCCAAAGGAGGCCAGGATTATACAAAAGTGCATTTGAAAAAGTTTAAGGCATTTTAGAGAGGCTTTACCTCATGGGCGCTCAAGAGCAACATTGCCCCCTCCCATTATCAACTAGCAGGGCCAAGGACTTGACTAGCTATGTTTTTGTGGCTCTTCAATGAAGCCCAGTAAAATAAAGCTTTTGCCCCATGTGCTAAGTGATTTTCAGGGCTTACCATTTCTGAATTTTCAGTCACATTAGTTAAAAGTTTAAGAAGAAAAATCTAATTAGTTACCCTAGAAAATATTGTTCTCTCTCCAAAATTCAATGGATACGAGCAGAACGACTTTTTCTGGGTTCACTCACATACCTGCCTTTGCTCTGAGAGGAATAGGATAGGGGTTCACCTGGCCTGTACCTTGACCCTCCCAAGAAGCCTTCACCTAGCCCTGTTCTGGGCTCCCTACCAGGTAAAAAGCCCGTCCAGAGTCCCACAGCTTGTCAGTGATGGAGCCCACATGCAAATTCAAGGCAACTGCAAAGCCTGCTCTCCCACCCTTATCTGGTGCGAATTCTTACTAAAGGGATTGGAAAGGAAGAGCTCTCCAACAGACTGAAGCATCCTCCTCCAGGCCCCTCGAAATTCTCGTGGTGTTCCAAAGTATCTTTTCCCACAATCTCTGCTTTAAATAGTTGCTCCTTGCTTTAAAACCTTAATTACAGAATATGCAGTCTGCTCGTGCAGCAGCCCAAGGCTTTATCAACCGATTTCTCCCCATGACTTTGTTTCCTCCCAATTTGTGCCTCCCAGGAACTTTAGGCTCGAGTTCCTGGCTCGGAGGACAACTTCACCAGGCTTCCCCCTCCACCCGGGCTCTTAGTCTGCGGACAAGTCCGCAACGAAGGGTAGGGGCTGCAGTGAAGAAACCTGAGGGAGAGCGGGGAGCGACTCCGAACTACGTTTCCCACAGTGCTCCGGAAAGCCGGGACTGCGGAGGCCCCGGGCCTAGCAGGAGGGCTCACGCGGAGCCTCCTGGGAGTTGTAGTCTGGTCCGCTCGCGCTGGCGCTGGCTCTGGCGCTGGCTCGGTGCTGGCCTTTTGTCTACTGCGGGCGCGCGCCGCTGTGGTGAGTGAGGTTGCTGGCCGGGTCAGTGCACCCGGGCGATTTCGGGCCCCGCCAGCATGCCGCTGTCCCCGGGCCCTCTGCGGCCTCCGAAGCCCTGAGCAGGCCACGCCTGCCCGGGCCCGAGGGAGGCTAGCCACGATGGGAGAGGTCTGCGGCCCGCAGAGAAGGGTCCCGCTGGATCGGAGAGTGGGGTGCTGAGGTCCAGCGTGTACGGCAGGCCTGGGGTTCCTGAGGGGGTAGGGGAAGTCTTCCCCGAGGAGAAGTGGCCCCTCCGACCGCCGGTTCGCAGGGCAGAGTGTGTAGAAGGCCCCGCACCTGGAGACGCGGGAGGGGCAAGCCATAGGCAGGTGTACCCGGCGCCTATGGTGAGGGCTTCAGAAGAGGGGCAGGGGACGTGCAGTCTCTTTAGGGAGAGTAAATGGGAAAAAGGACATAATGCTCCGGGTGGAAAATGTGAGAAAGTACAAAGTGAATTCAGGTGTGTAGAGGTCACTCCTCCCCAGAATCTCCTAATTCTTTAACTATCCTCAGGAGTTTCTGATGACAGCAAAATCACCTCCTCTTCTAGTCCTCTCTTTTTTAGGGCTTTCACATTTGGTGCTTTTATTCTCCCAGGAGCCACTTGATATGACAATGTTATTAACCAATTTAGTAAGTGAGGAAATGGAGTCAGGGCATATGGGGGAGTGGGGAGCCAAGGCAAGAATCCAAGTCTCTCATGACCTAATTCTGAGCTTTTCCAAAAGATAAATAGCCTATAGGAAAATGTAATATTTTCTATTATAGCGCCACTTTCTCCAAAATCTTTAGGAATTTAATTCTTCAGACATGTGATCTAGGGAGAAAAATAAGACAATTTCCCTTTATTAATTAAGGCGGTTCCTGAGACACAGCTAAGTTGTTACTTGTTGAAGATCTCACAGTATATGGAGAGGCAGAGCTGTAAGTTATACCCACTTGTTCTGACCAAACTCTATTTGCTGGATTCCCCAGGGACAAAGTCCAACCCCAGGCAAAAGGTGCCAGGTACTTTCCACCAACACTTGGTGGATGTGCAGTTGTTCATCAGCAATACCTTGAACTTCCAAATGAAATGTCCTGTGGTGCCCTGGCACTAGGATAGGGGATTCCTTTGTAGCTTGCACTTCCAAATTGGAGGTAAGTCCTCCAAATAAGAGTTTAAAATGCCTCTCCAGTCATTCCAATAGGTAGCAGAAGGTGCAGTTGACAATAAGTCCAGGTGCTTCAGTTAACAAAACAGAACTATTGGATCACACTGCTATTTCATTAAATCAAGTGGCCAGCATTTTGATGGAATATATTAGAAGGAAACAGATCATACATCAAACTAGTATATAAAGAATTCAATAGGGGCTCAGTGGGTTAAGTGCTTACCTTGCGGACCCAAGGTCCTGGAATCAAGTCCCAGTCCTGGCCCGGACCCATATGCTGAACTGAGGTGTGCTTCCCATGCAGGAGGCCCCCAATTAAAAGGGGCATGATTCCCATGCAGGAGGGCCCTGGTTGGGTTCCCGCCTATGCGGGCCCCACATCCACCTGTGTGGTATGAAATTATGTCAAAACTGATGATGTATGCCTGTGGAGACTGCTCTGGGCCCTCCCTTTTCTATCTATCTATCTCTGTCAAATTATTTTTTTTTAATTTTTTTTTTATTGTCTTTGAGAGCGAGAGAGAGAGAGAGAGAGAGAGAGATACAAAGACAGAGAGAGAACTGAACTGGGGGAACTCCCCAGTTCAGCACATGGGTCTGCATGGGCCGGGGTTGGGATTCGATCCTGGGTCCCCAGTGCTGCAAAGTAAGCACTTAACCCACTGAGCCATCCCGGCTTCCCATGATTTTTTTTTTAATCAGTAATTAGGGTCGTGAAGTAAGAAGAGGATTTTTTGTTTTTTTTAAATAATAAGTAGAAAAGGATAATGCAGGGAGAGAGGCTTCCTAGGATCTAGAAGAGCGTCAAATCTGGTCAAGCACTATTTCATTCTATTCCATTTATAAGCATTTACACCAGCTCTTTAGCAATGAGGAACTAGAGAATTGTCTAGTGTAAAGCATAGACTTTGGATCCAGAAATTCTTGGATTTCAATCTTTCTTCCACCTTGACTCCTTACTAGCTCTGAGAATTTGGGGAAGTTATTCACCCTAGTTGGAGTGTCTTGGGCTCCATTTTAGAGTCCAAAGTAGATCTTTCTTTTCCAAATATTGAAAAGTATTTACAGTTCCTTCAGACCTGGTATTCTCATATCTTAAAGAGTATCAGAGGGGAGGGTCTGGATCTGGAGTCTCCTAAGAATTGCTTAACTATAATGTGAAATCTCTTGTTCTGTCCTTTTTTGTTTGTTTTGTTTTGTTGGGGTGGGGGGTCCTCCTCAGGTACTCAAGAACAGCCCATGGAAGCATCATATGAAGAAGTGCTGATTAAGGTCATACAGCAGGAGTGGACATGTTTGGATTTCCAACAGCTACCTTGCTGGACTGTCATGGGAGATATGCCCAGAATGTAGCATTTTTCAGTGAGTGAGTCAGTTGATTGCTTGGATGCCCTCAGTTCACCATATTCAGTGCCCCTGTCCTCAACACTTATCAGCAGGCTGAGGAAACAAATGAGACATTCCTTTGGTGGAGCTCACCATTCCTTGGAGTTACAAGGAAAGCCTACAAGCTGGAATTAGAAATAACAGTAGAAACTGTTATGGAGGTAAACTTGAGGTAGTCTCTCAGAGAATGAATGAGCAGCTTTAAATCTCCATGCAATCACTGAGTAAGAAAGGGTGAGGGAGGGGAGCAATGACAAAATCTCTATGATGACTGCAAGAAAACTGTTACTAGTGATAAAATGGACCCATACTTAAAAGGCAGTAGGAGGTTCAGATGCAAAGCAATATTGAAAAATACTGTCAATATATGCATAGGAAGTGTTTGGGAGTAACTTCCAAACCAAAATTGATTTCACCATAGCTTAGTAGGCTGAAATAGCATGAATTTTGAAGGGAAAAAATCCCATGGGTGAAATTCTATAATTGTTCTGGCTCAATCTGTGGTATAAGACAAGTTTTTTAATTTCCTTGAACTCCAGGAACATCATCTGTAAAATGGGACAGTATGCTCTATACTGCAGGGTCAAAAGGATTAGAGATAATAGGTGTAAAGTACCAAAGTTCCTACTACACATTTTCTGACATAGAGCTTACTACACTGTCAGAAGAGCAGAGTAGTGCAGAAGTGGATTTCTCATGAAGGCAATGACATCTAAGTTTCAGGACCCTCACTTGTATTAGTCTCTTCGAGACCTATCCCTTCTTTTATATGCTTTTTCTTAACGGAGTACCTCCAAAATTTTAAAGCCTGGATCCACACCTGTGTGGAGTCAGATAAAAGTTGGATATGGGGCTCTATGTAATTCTGATTAGTTTTCTTAACTACCTCACAAGATTATTTGAGAGGCTAAATTAAACAAAATACAAAGGCAGAATACTGCTGTCGAGCACGCCTGTGTATGAATCCCATCTCTATGCTTACCTACCTGCATGACCTTTGACAACCTCCCTATGCTCTCATTTCCTTATCTGTAGCAATTTCATAGGGTTTTCAGGATCAAATTATTTATGCAATGTTCGCAGTATATGTGGCACATAATAAGCATTCAAAGCATTGTTTCTGTTTCCCTGTTCTCATTCAGCATATTGCTGCATCTTACATGACTTCCCTCTCATTTTATCAGATGTGATGACAGAATCCCACCACAAATATGATCACTCTGAGGCCACAGGATCCTCAAGCTGGGATTTCCAGAATTCTTTCAGAAGAGAGAAGTTGGAACAAAAATCACCAGATTCTAAGACACTACAGGAAGATTCGCCTGGAATGAGACAGAGGGTCTATGAGTGCCAGGAATGTGGAAAAGCCTTCAGACAAAAGGGTAGTCTAACATTACATGAGAGAATTCACACTGGTCAAAAGCCCTTTGAGTGTACCCATTGTGGAAAAAGCTTCAGGGCCAAAGGCAATCTTGTTACACATCAGCGAATACACACAGGAGAGAAGCCCTATCAATGCAAGGAATGTGGTAAAAGCTTTAGTCAACGAGGTAGTCTGGCTGTTCATGAAAGACTGCACACTGGACAGAAACCCTATGAGTGTGCTATTTGTCAGAGAAGCTTCAGGAATCAGAGTAACCTTGCTGTTCATAGAAGAGTTCACAGTGGCGAGAAGCCCTATAGATGTGATCAGTGTGGAAAAGCCTTCAGTCAGAAAGGAAGCTTAATTGTTCACATCAGAGTCCACACAGGCATGAAACCCTATGCCTGCACACAATGCAGGAAGAGTTTCCACACCAGGGGGAATTGTATTCTGCATGGCAAAATCCACACAGGAGAGACACCCTATCTTTGTGGTCAATGTGGCAAAAGCTTCACTCAGAGAGGGAGTTTGGCTGTGCACCAGCGAAGCTGCTCACAAAGGCTCACCCTTTGATTACTCTCTTCATAGGGAGTTATCTTTATGAATTAAGAGTACAAAATCCTCTGAGATCAAGCAGCCAATCCAATTCTATGGAGTGAATGGAGACTCAGAAACACCATCCTTGGGTAGAGCAAACTGACTTTTTCTCCTTTCCCCCAGATGAGTATGAAAAATAAATGTCTTTATTATCATTATCATGTATGTTTCATAACTTCTTTCCGTTTATTCTTACCTAATTTCCCAAAGGTACTCATATTAATGTAGTGCACACATGGAGATTGTTCTGTGTGTATCAGACAAAGATTTAAAATTTTTAGTTGCAGATGCCGGGACGGCTCAGCATGTTAATCGCTTGTCTTGCAGCCCCAGACTCAAGGATCAAGTCCCAGTCCTGGCCCATGCAGACCCTTATGCTGAACTGGGATGTGATTCCCATGTAGGAGGCCCCCAGTTCGGTTCTTGCCAGAAGGAGCTTCCCATGTGGGAGGTCCCCAGCTCAGCCCCCAGCTCACAGGGGCATGCCTCCCATGCAGGAGGCCCCAGGCCCAGTTCCTGTCCTGTAAGGCCCCCCACCCACCTGTGTGGAACAAAACTATCTTAAAAACTAATGACGTACAACTATGGAGACTGCTCCAGGACCTCCCCCTTCTCTCTGTCTCCCTCTGTCTCTGTCTCTCTCTGTCAAAACAATAAAATAAATCTTAAAAATAAAATTTAGAAAAGCTGGGAAGGCACAGAGGTTTAAGTGCTCGCTTTGTAGCCCTGGGGTCTGAGGATCAAATCCCCACCCCAACCCCTGCTGACCTACATGCTGAACTGGGGTGTGACCCTAGGTTGGTTCTTGCTGGGGCAAGCTTTCCATGTGGGAGGTCCCCAGCCTGTTTCCCACCCTGTGCGGCCCCCACCCACCTGCGTGGAATGAAATCATGTCGAAAACTGATGACATAAACTATGGAGACTGCTCTGGGCCCTCCCCCTTCTCTCTGTCTCTCTCTATCTCTGTCTCAGTCTCTCTGTTAAAAACAAAATAACTTTTTTAAAAAATTTTAGTTGAAACCATCAGCCTTTGAAAAAAAAAAGCCCCTTTTCAATCCCAAGCTTCTTTCCTCCTCCACATATTCAAATTAATCTTGTTTTTCATTCAAGATTACTGGGCAGAATCCATAGGGCAAAGCTAACTAATAATCTTCTTATTGAACATTGTATTATCTGAGTGATATACACCCTCTCAATAACCTATTCTAATAAATCACCCATGTGTGTATAACGTCCTGCTAAGATGTGGAGTCTAAGCACTGTGATTTACTTCAATCCTTCCACCGCTAACTCAGGTAAAAATAATTTATCCATAGCCAAAGAGAAGAAAACTGCAATGTTTTGAGAATCTTAAAGCTCATTATCAGACCCTCTATTAAACTGACTTCTCCCTGGGAGACACAATGACATTCACTCCCTTTTTTTGGCAGCTGTGGCAATATCTCAGGGTTGAGGTCATCTAGAAAGGATGTAAGTATCCTTATTAATATAAGCCCAACTTTGTAGTCAAAAATGAAATTCCTATTCTCCAGCAATACTATCTTCTTCCTACTACACACACACACAAATTTATAAGGATAATCCATAAATATATATTTACTTACAGTGGATGAGGTTTGTACAATATTGGAGAGAAGGGAATGCCAGGATGACTCAGGGGGCTGAGCACTCATCTTGCAGCCCCTGGGTCTGAGGATTAAATCCTGGCCCTAGCCCATGGGGACCCATATGCTGAGCTGAGGTGTGCCCCCAGTTCAGTTCTCACTGGTGCAAGCTTCCAGTGTAGGAGGTACCCAGTTCAGCTCTCGCCTGAGGCATACCTCTCATGTGGGTGGCCCCCAGCTCACAGGGTGCGCCTCCCATATGGGAGGCCTCTGGCTCAGTTCCTGCCCTGTGCGGCCCTGCACCCACCTGCGGAATGAAACTATATCAAAAACTAATGTACAACTATGGAGACTGTTCTCTCCCCCCTTCTGTTTCTCTCTCTCTCTCTCTCTCTCTCTCTCTCTCTCTCTCTCTCTCTCTCTCTCTCTCTCTCTCTCTCTCTCTCTCTCCCTCTCTCTCTCTCTCTTTCTCTCTCTCTGTTGAAAACAATATATATATATATATATATATATATATATATATATATATATATATATATGAGAGAAGAAATTGATTTGAGGAAATTTCTTTTTTTTTTTAATCATAGGCATTGAGACAGGATAACTTAGGCAGTCAGGGAGGCCTCGGTAACGATGATGCCCATATCTAATGCAAATGTAACCCTAGGTCTTCTGATGCCCATATCTAAGGAATGTAAATATAATCTCAGGCTTCTGGAAGAAGGCACTAGATGCTGGAAGGATGGGACAAGTGGGGTGCCAAGGCCACCTAGACCTTCTGGTTTGCTTCAAGACCCCCTTAACTCTATCATCCAGGCACGTCAACCCAAAGATAAGAACAAAAGCTTTAGATGCAATAAAATGTATAAAAACAGTGACTTGTAGTCATAGCATGGGCATTCCACTTTTGGGTGTCCCCTCTCATTTAGAGAGCTTTCTTTCTTTTCAATAAACTTCTGCTTAACCTTTCCTGTGGAGTCCGCAACCTCATTCTTCAAATGCAAGAGACAAAGAGCTTCAGACAGCCACACAGCCAGAGACACACAGATACAGTTTCCCTGTTTCAGTATCTCTAAATTTTCATGCTGAACATTTATGTAGTTAAAATGACGTGGGAAACTGGGATGGCTCAGCACTCATTGAACATTGAGCACTCATTTTGCAGCCCTGGGGACTGAGGATCAAATCCTGGCCCTGGGAGCCTATGCAGTCCCATATGCTGAACTGGGGTGTGCTTCCCATGTGGGAGGTCTCCAGTTCAATTCTCACCCCACACCCCGATTCTGCCCCTGGATCAAGGGGGCATGCATCCCATGCATGAGGCCCTCAGCCCAGTTCCCACCCTGCGCAGCACTCGCCCACCTGTGTGAAACAAAACGATATCGAAAACTGATGACACACAACTATGGAGACTGCTCTGGGCCCTCCCCCTTCTCTCTGACTGTCTATCTCTGTCTCTGTCAAAAACAATTAAGATAAATCTTATTTTAAAATAAAATACCCATGTGATTACCAAAAATCTAAAAATTACCATTTTCAAAGATGTTATTATTTTTCACATGTTAAAATAGGCCACCTCAAGAAGAACCAGCCAGTACCCAGGCTACGTTCATAGTGCTTGAATAAAAAACCCCTGGGCCCTTTTGAATTGTGTACATGAAGTAAATTTAGGTAGAGCATGTTGAGACCTTTAATCAATTTAGAGACATCTCATATTAATACACACACATATACACACACATATGTTACTTACATATACTTAAAAAAGGGACTGAGTATCACTAACACAGTACCAGCTAACATTTGCTGGTGTTTACTATACATCTGGCATCCAGCTAAGCATTTTACAGTACCTCCTTTAAACCAAGCTAATAATTTTTTTTTCTTATTTGCACATGGTGGATGGTATAATAGGCTACATAACTCACTAAGGGTCTTACAAAGTATATAAAGAGGTGAACATCTTGTACTCTAACTTCAAAGCTTATGTTCCTAATTGCTATGTTATACAGCTTTTTGGATACTAATTGGTAACTTATTTTTGTTCACTCAGTATATATACTCCATCCTTTTTATTGATTGTATATTCCAGTGGTAGATTACATTTTCCAAAATAGTCATAATCTCTTCCTTCCAATGTGCTTTTCTTGCAATGTGATTCTAATGCTCCTCCCATGAAGAAGTGTAGCTTATGTCCCCTCCCCTTTGAATTTGAATAGGTTTGACTATGGAGGAAACAATGCTGTTTTTTCTGAAGTTAGGTCACAACAGGAAATATTGGTTCTTTGCCTGGTTCTTTTGGGACACTCACTCTTTGAAAGCTGGAATCACACTGTTAGGAAGTCCAAGCAGCCACATGACAAGCCCCTGTGACAATATTTCTGTCATCAGTCCTAATCAGCCAGTAACATCGATCACCAAATTTGTGAGAGAACCTTCAAATCAGTTTTGACCAATAGGAAAATAATGTGAATACAAATGTAGGTCACATATGTAACTTTAAATTTTCTAGTAGTCAATTTAAATAATTTCAATATATTTAACCCAGTGTATCTGAAATATAATTTTGGTATGTAATCAATATTTTTAATTGTTGAGATATTTTAGTTTCTCTTTATCATACTAAGTCTTCAGAATCCAATGTTTTATATTACAGCACATTTCAGTTCAGACTAGCCTCTTTTCAACTTCTCAACAGCCACTGTAACATCTTCAAACAATTCCATCATCCAACTGTTAAGTCAATTCCAGGCTTTAGTTTTCCCAGCTAAGACCCAAACATCATAGAATTTAAAAATTGCTCCTGTTATACTCTGTCTGAATTTTAGATCCACAAAATCTGTGAATATAACAAAATGGTAACTAAGTTGGGTTGTTGTGTTAGGCAGCAGTGGAAATTGGGATAGCAGCCTATGAAAGTTCTATAATTTTTTAAAGATTTATTTTTATTGTTTTTGATAGAGAGAGATACAGAGACAGAGAGAAGGAGGAGGGCCCAGAATAGTCTCCATAGTTGCACATCATCGGTTTTTCCACATAGTTTCATTGCACAGGTGGGCGCAGGGCTGCACAGGGCAGGAACTAGGCTGGGGTCTCACACCAGTGAGAACTGAACTGGGGTTACTTCCCAGTTCAGCATATGGGTCCGCTCGGGCCGGGGCCGGGATTCGATCCTCCATTCCCAGGGCTGCAAAGTGAGCACTTAACTCACTGAGCCATCCCGGCTTCCCCTCTATAATGTTTTAAAACATTTTCCTACTTAGGTATTTTTCCCACCTTTTTCCTGGATTATATTATATAAACATTGTTATGGCAAGCAATACAAACTATTTAAGCTAGTCTAATTATATCCTTAGTTTAAGAATGGCTTCTTTGAGTCAAAGGGAACATATAATACATTTAGATTTTTCATTCATGTTTTCAAACTGCTGTTCAATGAAACTTAACTGGTTTTCACTAATAATAACATGTGTGCCCAATTGTGCATCGTTTGATTAATTCTGGCCCTTTTTCACTTTCTTGGGTAGAATGCTTAGTTCTTTTCTTTTCTGTTCTATAACGTTCCTCTATAATTTTGCTTTTATATTATAAACTACCAGTGGTATACTTTTTATTGAAAAAGATTCAAGTAATGCATAAATTATATAAAGGAGGCACTATAACATTATTACATGATTTGGCTTTTTTTTTTTCTTACTTAATGTCTTAGATATCTTTTTTCTGTCAGTTCATAAAAGATTAATTCATTAAGTGCTAGTTGATTAAATGACTTTTGTAATTAATTGTTAAATGACTGCATGGCAGTACAAAAGTATGCATTTATTTTAGTCTAATAATTACCCTGGTGATATATATACTGATATCTAATGGTAACTCCAAGTTTTCATTACTGTAACACTCTAAAAGCCACCTTTTACTCTTTGTAAGATTTTAAGAAGTAGAAATGTTAGGTCAAACAGAAGCTTTTTAAAAGTTTGTAGATATAGTCAAACTATGCTTCCTACCACCACACACATTATTAATTCACAATTTCAACAATATTCAGTGTGACTGTTTTCTTGCACCCTCAAAGCCCAAATATTTTCTACATTATTTTTGCCAACTACACCCCAAAAACCTGATCATTTTAATTCACATTTCTCTATTTCTCTGGTCTTCTCTTTTTTAAGTTTGACTACATTTCTTTTTTTCTGACAACAAGATAGTCAAATCCCAGAGCAGGTTTCCATTAGGATTTTCATATTTTTCTTATGTATTTTTAAGAACTCTTTAGATATCCTAAGTATTATTTGTTATACCTAATGGTAGTAATATTTTCTTCAAGTCTTTGTATTTTAACACTGTGAAGCTTATAGTCCCACCAAAGTTTTTGGTTTATGTGTGTGGACTTTTTTTATGGCTGCTAGATTTTCTAATTTAGAAAGACAACTATGTTAAATAATAAAAGATACATGCATACCACAAAAACATAAATTCAAATTTCACTTTATTATACAAATAGCTTTTCTCAAAGCTAATAACTGTTTTGGCCTTTATTTTTCCAGATATGTTTGAATACATATAATACAAGATCTCACAATTAAGTTCACAAACTCATCCTAGAAAACTGCTCTATATCTCATCGCTGAATACCACTACAGTCACCTTCAAAGTACTCCCCTTGGAAAGCTATGTACCAACACCAGCCTAGTAATTTTGGAACTCTTTTTCTGGAATGGCAATGAGAACTATTATCGTATTACCCTTGATGTCTTGAATGTCATCAAAATGTCTTCCTTTCAATTATTTCCTTTATGTTCAGGTGAAGAAAAAAGTCACTTGGGGCCAGATCAGGTGAGTAGGGAGGGTGTTCCAATACAGTTATTTGTTTACTGACTAAAACTCCCTTACAGACAGTGCCGTATGAGCTGGTGCTTTTTTGTGATGCAAGAGCCATGAGTCGCTGGCAAAAAAAAATCAGGTCATTTTTGTCTCTTTCATACAACCTTTTTAGCACTTCTAAATAGTCAACTTGGTTAACTGTTTGTCCAGTTGGTACAAATTCATAATGAACAATCCCTCTGATATCAGAAAAGGTTAGCACTCATTTTGATTCTTGGTTTGGACTGATGGAACTGTTCTGGTCATGTTCTGGTCATTGGCTGACTACCATTGTGCACTTTGATGCTTTGTTTCAGGGTTGTACTGGTACATCCATGTTTCATCACCAGTAATAACATGGCCCAAAACATAATCTTGTCTCTCCAAAAAATCTTGGCAACTTCAACTCTCCTTTGTTTTTGTTCATTGGTGATCTCCTTTGGGACCATTTTTGCAGACACATTTCTCATGCCAAGATTTTCAGTGAAGATTTTCCTAACTACTTCTCTGTTGATGCTGACTTGGTCAGCTATGCTTCTTCTCACAGTCAGCCAATGATTTTGACACACAATTCAATGATTTTTTGCAATGTTTTCATAATTTCTGCTCATTAGTGGCCATCCTGACCTGTCCTCATCAATGATGCTTTCTCTCCACTCAGAAAAATGTTCAATCCATTTGT
Source organism: Craseonycteris thonglongyai (assembly GCA_004027555.1). NCBI lineage: Eukaryota > Metazoa > Chordata > Mammalia > Chiroptera > Craseonycteridae > Craseonycteris > Craseonycteris thonglongyai. Next base: position 23,418 of record PVKE010015209.1, read on the forward strand.
ACACTGTTTTCTTCATGGCATTATCCCCATCAACTTGGAATAGCATATCCCGGATTTCATTTCCACTCTTGTCAATTTTAACAAGAAATGTAATATTTGTTCAATGCTCTAATTCAGGGTCCAACATTCTTGCGATGGTACACAAAAACACGCAACAACAAACATGAACACCACTCACGAAGATACCACTATAAGGTTCGCCAAAGAAGGACCACACTGAGTCCTGGTTTAGTGAGAGAGCTTATTAGAAATGGCTGAAAACAGCCAGGCTGACTCCGAAAGATGGAAAGCTGGTGTCAGCAGCTTTGGGGATGGGGGAGAGCATTCTTATAGCTCCGTGCCAGGAAGTCCCTGCATCTATTCTGACTTGTCTCTAGTCCTCTGGGCGCCAAATTTCCAACTACCCTGGGGTGGGGGTGGACCCTGTGGCTGGGCCACCTGGGCCTTTGCACAGTAGGTCCAGGAACAGGTTAAGCCTGACCAACTTGATAACAGAATGTGGGTGGTTGGGTCAGAATTATAGCACCAGGTAGGACCAGAACAGGGTGCTCAGTAATTTTCCTCTGAACAAGTCCCCGGGCCTAACAACCTCCACATGTCTACATGAACACAGCTATGAGACACTGATATAGCAAGGTTATGAAACCTTACCTAGTTGTTTGTACAGCGCTGCCAACCTAAGCGCATGGTGGCAAGTTTGCGAACTTAACTGTTAGTCCTTGTATTTTCAGAAATCAGTATCATTTTCATCCTCATCCTAATCTAATTTATATTTAGAAAGATCTTAATCTTCATCCTCAGATTCCTTATCTTCAACTTCCTTTAAAATAGATGCTGGACAAAATGCCGTCCCTCTGCATTTTTTCTTTTTATGTCCAAACTCATCATAGTCACCATCAGATTCTTCTCTTTCTATATATTCAATATTTTCTCTTTCAGTAAAACCACCACCATATCCCATTTCTTCTTCTAACTTAGCATACTTTGGAGTACTGCATATGTTACACTCTGATCTTCTGGCCCAATTCACATTACTATAAGTTTTACACTGCTAGCCATTAGCACAAAATAGGCCTCAGCTCTTCTCTGCAAGTGTCTTTCCTATTTCAGTGCCCTCTGCTTTCATCATCTTACCCCCAGTTGTTTTCTCCTGACTACATCTATTACAGCTCGTTCTTCTGTCAAAGTTTACATTTCCACAATTTTTGTCAGGGCAAATCCAGTCACTGTCACTACCTTGGAAATTCTTGGGCAACATCTTGAATGCCTCCAACACACCCTGTTAATTTTCAATTTTAAAATGTTTCTGTTACTCGTAGTTTATATATAAATACTAAAATATTTATTCATGTTTTGTGCCTCCTTGCTCTCTGGCAGACACGTTGTCCCAGGCTGATGCTATGCTTTGCCAGGAACCAGCCATTTCTCCCAAAAGCCCTGGCTTCTGCAGTTTACTACTGTCTTGTGGATTTACCTATAAACTGCAGCTTGTGGAGGAGTTGTAAAAACTTAGCCCAGTTTGAACGGTATTCTCAGATTCTGACTGACAAGTCCACTCAGAGCAGGGCTCTTTTCTTTGGGGGCTGTGTTTAGATGTCAGTTTCTGCATTCTGGATTCCAGGACCCAGGCACAGCTCCTGAAGCCTGGGGATGGTTTGAACCCACCCATTCTGGGAAGTGGGAGGACATCATGCCCTGGTTTTGTTGGAGATGTTGTCTAACAGAATGTCTCCCTGCTATCCTAGTGACTTGTTCTATTTGTATAAACAATCTGAGATCCAAAAACTGTTGCCACTGGGATCTCATCCCACTCCCCCCAACCTTTTTTTTTTTTTAACAGATGAGAGAGATTTAAAGAAGCTAAATAACATATCTTCAGTCTGATAGGGGCAAAGACCCCTCTTTAAACCCTCACTTCTTAACCCTTATGCTGTCTTTCCAGTTTCTAATTTAATCACTTTCTAATCAAGAAAAGATGGGATTTAGATAGGAACATCCCCTGCCCACTATGTTGGCTGATTCCATCCTGAAACTAGCTGCTGGGCAAGTAATGTCCCAAGGATAACAGATTGAGATCTGGATGAATCCTAAGACCCTTCCCTTTTAGCCTAGTTAGGGTGAGAGCTCCATGACTCCCCAATAAGCAGGGACAATGATCACACTCAGCAGTAAGTAGACACTGAAGAAGAGACCTTCAGCCCCTCAACTTCCCGTAGAAATTAAATGAGATCAAGTCTCTCAATAAGGCTAGGGAGGCAGATAGAATAGGGATCTCCAGACCACGCCTATAAGAGCATGCATTGCCAGGGTGGTTATCACCCTGTTCTCAGAAGATCCCACCCCAGATTAAACACCCAAAGGAGAAGAAAAAAGGGAAAAACAGCTAAAAAAGGATGAACTGCCAATCAAAAAAACCCCACCTCGGGAAAGCTGGGATGGCTCAGCAGGTTAAGTGCTCGCTTTGAAGCCCCAGGGAATGAGGATAGAATCCCGGCCCCAGCCCATGTGGACCCACATGCTGAACTGGGGTGTGCCCCCAGTTCAGTTCTTGCCAGGGCCTATGCGGGAGGCTCCTGACCCAGTTCCTGCCCTGCGCAGCCCCGAGCCCACCTGTGGAGTGAAACTATATGAAAAACTAATGCTGTCAACTATGGAGACTGCTCTGGGCCCTTCCCCTTCTCGCTATCTCTCTCTGTCTCTGTTTCTCTCTGTCAAAAATCAATAAAATAAATCTTAAAAAAAAGAAAAAAGAAACCCCGCCTTTTCTTGCTCAAGGCCTGCTTCCACCTCTTGGAAGTATACTTTCTCTACTCTTACCTTCAATAATAAACTTTTCTTTCACCACTATACTTCGCTCTCTCTCTCAATTCTTTGTTTGGGATGCCAAGAGCCCAGACCCAGCATCAAGGAGGATTCCATTCTCTGGTAACAGCTGCATAGCATTTGAGGACATCATGGGAACACTAGGAAATAGAGCTGGAGCCTTTCTTAAGAATTCACAGGGGTATAGAAATAGGAAGTTCTGTGTTCCCCTGCTCCAGCCAGGAGCCAGCTTGGATGCAGAAAAGGCTCAAATCCAGATAGGGGCCCCAGCTTCCCTTTTCCAGATCCTACTATGATTTTTTCAGCTTTCCTAGGAGTCCAGTGTGGCTGGACCTGCATCTGCCACTAACTACCCTGTGTGATCTGATGCATTTTTGTTTTGGAGTGATCCCCCAGCAGGCTGGACTGAGAGGTGGTGCCTGAGGTGCCCAGCAGAAGTTCCTTTCCTCCTGGCCTGTTCCATAGATGAAGTGACAGATGAATGTGGTATAGTGAAGGTGCTCCCAATTCAGTAACCAAGGTGCTGATCTGGAGCACGTGACAGATGAATGTGGTATAGTGAAGGTGCTCCCAATTCAGTAACCAAGGTGCTAATCTGGAGCAAGTCACGAACTCTCTCTCCTTATCTTCTGTGCCTTCATTTTAAGAAAAGTGAGGAGTAACCCTTACTCCACAACATTGTTAACAGGCAAAGATGAACTCTGGGCCCTGAGCCCAATGCAGGTCACTCAGGAGGAAATCATTACATGGAAATCCCTCCGTCTCCCAAGGTCTTCCCAGTTAAGGCCTACAGACTCAGGCACTCCCTGGCCAATGTTCTTCCAGGCCCCAAGACCTCAACAGACAGAAGATGTAGACCCTAAATGAAGATCCTCAAAGCTTCCTCTCAGAGCACCTGGCCCTGGAAACATTTAGAGCCCCCCAGATGGGAAGGGATTGGCCAGGGTTTCATGGCCACAGGTGGCTGGACCTCTACTGCCCTTTTCTGGGTTCAGGTTTGGAAGCAGCTGAGGAGATGGTAAAAGACTACTGGAAGGGGAAAGGGATAGGATTGAAGACTAGGATAGGATTGAAGAGAAAAAGCAGTTAGGGCATCCACACAGCAGATCACCTGTCTTGGAAAACAGATATAAATCTCATTCCTATGACCCACAGTGCCACTATTTTGGTAAAGGCTCTCTGCATATTGTGAGCTCCCTCAAACAGGGCTGAAGAGGGCCTACCCAGCATCAAGGGTAATTCCTCTACCATGAGCAGTGAAGCCTCTCACCTCTGACCTTTTGCCCAGCCAGTGTCTCTGGGCTGGTTCCGAGGTCATATGTGAGAATCTTCAGACAGCACAGAGCAGCTCCATGTTCATCTTAGAACAGTTCAGCTTGACATGAGCCTGCTGCCATAGCCAAAGACTGCTGAGATCATGGCCTCTTCTGCTCATTTCCTCTACTTCATGTCCCACTTGTCCCCTGGCCCTATATTATTCAGGCCAGCTGCTTGATTTCTTTCAAAGATCCCAGGACCCTCACCTTTTCATAGCAATTGTTTCTAAAATGATGAAGCCTCCTTATAAAATCTGGACTTGCTCTACTCCAATTTGCACAACTCCAGTGTGATCCTTGGTGATCCCCTCATGTAGTGGGTACAAAATATAATGAACATGCCAATATAGAGGTGTCCACGTCTTTGTATAACCTATGACAGACAGGTAACGTGTGTCACTATAGGATGTGTGTGTGAGAACCAACTGTGCATCTCACGTGAGTAAGATGTGAGTGAGAAACAGACCTGAGACCAGGGAATATGATGGATATAGTATATGAGCAAGGGGACAAGTATGAGGTATAAGAAAGTGTGTATGTGTGGAGGCTGTATGCTTATCAGGAGACATATAGTATGATATGTGAATAAAAGTGTCAAGGTAAGTTTGTAAAATAGGGCGCAACAATGTACCAGTCAGCTATTTTCACAATAATGTCACGTAGTCAACTATCCCAACATGTGGAGACTTCTAACAAAAATCATTTATTTCATGCTCATGAATCTATAATACAAGTGGACTGGGGTCTCGATCTAGGCTAGGCAATAGTTAAGCCTGGCCTCACACCACAGGTTGGGTTCAGATCTGCTTCACATGTCTTCTATTTTTTAGGGGGGGGTGGCGGGGGGGGGCAAGTGGACTGCTGAGGATATGTTATTCTCATGGCAATAGCTAAATGCAACAGAACAAGGCCAATTCACAAGCATTTTTAAAGTGTTTGTTTGCATTACATCTACCAACATTCTATTAACCAAGCAAGTGACATTGCCCGGCCCAACATCAATGGGCCCAGAATTGTATTCTTCCTCTACTAAAAGGTAAATTCTTATGTGAAAGAATATGAATAGATGAAAAATTAAAGCAGTGACTTCTGGTTTCAACCAAGATGTAATAGCTCCATTGCTCCCAAATCCTGGAAAGAGTTCTGACTGCTGAGTGACACATAACTGATTCCCTCATCTTCTCAGTCTTTGTTCCAATGTTCCCTATTTAAAATTGCAAAGTACACCCCAACCTACACACCCGCCGAGCATCCTTCAGTCTCCCAACTCAGCTTTTTCCATAACACATAACACTTTGTAACACAAGATAACATTTATTCATTATAGATATGTATTGCGTCTTTCCCCATTAGAATTTATCATCCAAGGTGATTTTTGTTTAAGCATCTTTAACAGCTCCTTGAACACAGTAGGCCCTCAAACGTTGGCTAAATGAATGAACTTCAGGGCCTAGATGAAGATGCTGAATGTCATATTGGGTTCAGAACTAATTTTAATGGTAAAGACGAAATTACAGGTGACATTTATGTTCTTTTGCCCCTGTAGCACTTTAATGGGTATTCCTAAAATAATTCTTACCTGTTTGTAATAAGCCTCCCCCCCAAAAAAAAAAAATAAGTTATATCACATTAATGAACAAGTCGTAGACCTCAAACAATAAGGAAAAGCATCAGCCCCCTATTTCAGTGATCCCGCCATCCGCCCAGCGTCGAAACAAGCCCTGGGCCTCCGACCAGACGTGCGAGTAGGAAGTGAGCGTGACCCACCCGCGGCTTTCTGGGACTTGTAGTTCGAGGCCCTTGGCGCGGGCGCAGCCGTGGGTCACAATCTGGAATCCTGCGTTTCCAGGTGTTGCATCCACTTGAGAGGTGAGAGGCGTCTGGGTGCCAGCGCTGCCCGCAGAAAGGCATCTGGCGGTGGGGATGTGGGAGTTCCGCGGCAGAGGCGGTGGGCCGCCGAGACCCGAAGGCCTGGCGGAGCTGCTGTGGGAGGGCCCGCGACCTGGCGGAAGTACGGTTCAGGGCCGCGTGTGTCCAGACGCAGGTATCGGCGCTGCTTTCCCGAGACCCGCGGGCATCTGAGGCTAAGCTGCCCTTAGCGCTGAGTCGGCCGGCTCCGAAGGGCCCTCGTTTCGTCTGGCAGAGCTCCGGCCTTAGCCGGCCTGGGAGCTTCCTAGTTGGCCGCTTTTCCGCCCCTGACTGGCCACATTTCAAGGGGGTTCTGAGAAGACGTTAGGTGACGGGGAGGGGCTCCTGTGAGGGACCGAGGATTCTGTCTCCACAGCTCTATCCTCGCTAAAAGGTTGCGTCTGAGCCCCTATACCCCAGAAACCAATCGGGTCGGGGAAGGCGTAGAGGGTATCCAAAACCCATCCCGAGAGGCAACGCATCCGACCTGGGAGCTCTTACTACTCTAACTAGAACTTGGGGCAGAATTCGGAAATTGTGAGGAAATGGACACATCGTAGAGCTGGTAGGTGTAGTGGAGTGGCGTGTACCCGGCATGGGTTGGGGAGGAGAGGGGCTTGGCCTGTTTCATCCAAAGCTCAGTGGGGACAGGTGAGAGAGGAGCAGCGTGAGGAGACAGGAAAGGCACCTCAGGGTTGGCTGAAAAGAGCTTAGTAGCAGGAGCTGAGTAACTTTTTCAACAGCCTTGCTGGACTGCGTGGTAGTCTGTACTGCAAGGTGGACTTGGTTTTCATGGCTTTTTCTCTTTCCCTAACTCCACCTTTCTAGGACTGTCTGCCCTGAGAGGAAGAAATTACCAAGTTCCAAGTGAGTTGCGGTTTCTTCTCCAAAAATAACCTCTCCCTGAAAAGGATGTAACCTTTCTTGGGACAGAGAAAGGATATCAGCATTAATTGAGTGGCTATCTGATGTCAGGTCCTGCCTTTATTCTGTGTTATTTTTCTCGTTATTGTCAGACTGTAGTGTGAGGATAAAGTATTTTATAAATATGAGTGTGTAGGAACATTAATATACAAGGGCATATAGCCATCAAATGATGTTGCCAGGGTTTTCACAAGTCTCTGCTGGCTTCGAGTTCCACATGGGTTTTCCCTGAACCACCCTGCTTCCATGAATTTGGCCCGGTCCCAGAGAACTGGACTATGCTCTTTTCTTGAAAGACTCCACACATCATTTCTCCTCTCTCTCAAAGCCTGCCTTTCCTGCCAGACATTTCACTCACATTGAAAGTCATTCAAAGCTACTACATGCTCAACCCAGTGCTTAGTGCTCTCAGGAAAACAAATAGCATTATAAACTAGTGCTTTTCTTGAGCAGATTATGTGTACAAAAACAATTGTGTGCACATTACGATAATCATTATTAAACATGAAAGCATTATAGACATGAGAAAATTTGTTAAATTAGCAGCACAGAAATTACCAAATGACTCCCAGAAATGATCCTCAGCTAGGCTATGCGTCAAAGTTATCTGTGGTGTTTTTTAAGAATTAAGGCTCCTAGGCACCACCCCCTACCCTCCAAGCATCCTAAATAGAGAATTTTGCTCCTTTTTTATCCCATTGATCTTTGTACATCCATAGATTTGTTGCATTTATTGTCAAATATTTCTCTACGTGCTTGATGTCAATATCTCTTGAGATAGATGTTTGTTCATCTTTTATGCTCTGGTTGCTTTGTTCCCTTTGCCAATATATCTGCATGTTTAATTCGTACAATAACTTGTTAAATTACCAACCAGCACTTTTTTAAAAACTTATTTCTCTTTTTTCCCCCATAAAACCATTTCTAGAAAGTTACCCAAGATTGGCAGTTAGGATCATAGACTGTTTGAAATGTAAAGGTCCAGCCAGCCCCCTCTCTGCCTTGGTTCCATCACTTTACAGAGGAGAGCTCTAATTCTGAGGGAGCTGAAGAGAAGCACCATTTCCTCTGTTGCTGAGCAGCAGAACCAGAAGTAAACCCCATGTTTTCTAACTCCAAGCTGTTCCTTCTACATAACTAAACAAGTCATCACACCAGAAATTATTTGACAAAATATCAGGCTGGATTTTAAGGAAAAAAATCATTGGTTCTTAGCAACACTACCACCAAAACCATCTTTTTGCTTGGTGAATAAAATCTTCATACATAGGAAGAGACTGCTCGAGGTACTGAGAGCAGGCCATCTCTGTCTTGAAAAGTAACTGAGGATTTCAAGGGAGATTAACATGAGTAAGACCCTGTGCGCTCTCTACTTTATAAATTGGGGGCTGCCAATATAATAAAATTTGAGATTCTGGTATACAAGGGCTGTCCGGAAAGTATTCAGCCATGTAATATGAAAAATAGAGGAATTTATGGCTGGATTTTTTTCTGGACAGCCCTTGTATGTTAATAACTTTTTTAATTTAAAGAAAGGGCTTCATCCAACCAATACTTGCTAAGTGTTTTCTATGTACCAGACATTGTTCTCGAGTCTACTGAAAGGCAGGAGTCCCAACTTAATCCCTCTATCCCTCTATGATTTCAGTAAGTTACTTTACTATTGTGAACCTCAGTTTTCTCATCTGCAAATGCAATTGTTGAGTTTGTGATCTCAAGTTTCTCTTCGACTTGTCGCATTTGATTATTCTTGTAAATTGAATGTGAATTTATAAATATTAACCATTTAGATTCTGAGTCAGTTGTGCTAGTTGCTTAGGATTTAAAGAGTAGTTGAGCATGGCCCCTAGCCTTTAGAATCCTATAGCCAATCTGGGAAACAGATTTAATAGCTATAGTAGAGGTATATGAAAGATACTACTATGAGATGTAGGAGGAAGAAACATCTACTCAGGGGTGATCAACCTTTTGGCTTCCCTGGGCCACACATAAAATGCACTAAAGATAGCTGATTAGCTTTAAAAAATATAAATAAATAAAAGGTCACAAGAAAATCTCATGATGTTTTGCTTTGTTTTTTAAGATTTTATTGTTTTTTGAGAGGTAAGAGAGAGCTAGAACAGGGGAGGGCCCAGAGCAGTCTCCATAGTTGTGCATCGTTAATTGTGATATGGTTTCATACCACACAGGTGGATGTGGGGCATCATGAGGCAAAAACCAAACTGGGGGCCTTCTGCAGGGGACATGAGCACCTCTGCCACCCAACCATCCCAGCAGTTACCAGTTACACTGCAGTTCAGCATGTGGGTTTGCTCTGGCCGGGGCTGGGAATCAAATCCAGACCTCGCAATTGTGAGATAAGCACTCAACAGCCGAGCATGGCATTTGGATGACTGCAGGTAATCCCTACAGATCCTGTCCACCTCCTGCCTTCTGCATTACTGTTTCCTATCCTAAGTAAATTGTTGGACACAGCAGAGATGGGCTCTGGAAAGGAAGTGGAATGGCACATGATGTATGTAGTTTGGAAGACTTAGACATTTGTTGGGGACTAGAGAAGATAGGAAATTACTGTCTCCTGCCCTTTCCCTTTGGTTGGCTTTCAGGATACTGAGTCCACTTTCCCAGAGAAAGCATGAGTTCTGCCTTGGGGTAACACATCAGCTCCACTGATACCAGAGGAGACTGCTCATTATTCAGTCTTTTAGTCACAACTTTGTCCAGCTTTAATAGGACCATTATTTTCTGTATTTTTCCTGTCCGCTGTTAACACTGATTCCTTTCATTTGATTCACTGTTATACCATTTCTCACCTTGGAATTTTCAACCTATTAGAAAGTCTGTAGTCGGTCAACATAACCTTTCCATTCTCAGCAAAGAATTCTCCCCAACACTTTATCTATGGGGTCTTAAAAAATTACTAATTCTAACTATGAAGACCTGGTAAGGAGTTATTGTGGTCTGCTAAGAAATGAAGGCCTTACCTAGGACAGTGACAGTGGAGTTTGTTATCAGTCTGCAAAGACAAAAGGACAGAAATTCAGTGTTTAAAATTCTTATATCTTTGGAATCTAATAATTTTAGAAATTGATGTTGGTATTTTATGTCTTTTTATTGTATTTTATAACAGTATCAGTCTGTGACATACTAGAAATTTTTTTAAGATTTATTTTTATTGTTTTTAACAGAGAGAGAGATACAGAGAAAAAGAGAAGGGGGAGGGCCCAGAACAGTCTCCATAGTTGCACATCATTGGTTTTCCCACATAGTTTCATTCCACAGGTGGGCGCGGGGCACCACAGGGCAGGAACTGGACCGGGGTCTCACCCCGGTGAGAACTGAACTGGGGGTACGCCCCAGTTCAGCATGTGGATCTGCATAGGCCAGGGCCGGGATTCAATCCTCGG